>PVIC010047537.1:0-13712 GCA_004025085.1 Thryonomys swinderianus | reverse complement strand
TAAGATATTTACTTATCTCACAGAACCTCTGTTCATCATCTCCAAAACAGAGAAAAAGAACCACCTACCTTACAGAGATGCAAGGAAATTAAATGAAGTGAAAAACAAGAAAGAACCTTGAAAATGAAAAGGCTCCATTCAAGTTAGACCAATTACTTATTGGCATCTTTTATATGATGAGCATGCATTACATTTGCAGTCAGAAAAGTTGAATTAAGTAGTTATTATATACATGGTTTAGAGTTACACACCAAGTAGTGAACATATAAAGCAATGAAGAATGATAAATACTGATGACAGGAGGAAATTACTGCAAGGGTAGGAAAGGAGAAGAGCTGAAGGATTCACGAAGACAGTTACCACTGGGAAACTTTAATTTCTTAAGGTAAGTGGTGAATGAACAAGTATTTTTTACTGTAATATGTGCTTTTTTGTAACAAAATAATTTATTACAATTTTTAGAAGTCAGTACATTTATGTCCAACTGACTGCAGGGTTGTTTGCATCAGTCAAGTATTTTAAACTACCTCAATGACTAAAATAGAAAACTGGTTAAATAAATTATGGAACAGTAACAAAAATAAACTAATATTGTTGATTTTATTATTTTCCTATAAATCTTAAATCACCTATGTCATTGAATTAGCTGCTGGACCTATTTATAAATGATTCTTTAAATGAGTCTTTAAAAAACTTAGTGATTAAATGATTCTTTAAAAAACTTAGTGCCTACAAAAAGACAAACAGCACATGATTCTACCAAAATCCAAAATATGAAACTCATAGAAAGTAGAATGATGGTTACTAGAGTCTGGGAAGGAGAGAAATGAGATGGTTAAAAGGGATGAAGTTTTACTAGGAGAAGAAAAATGTTTTTTGATAACTATTTCACACCATGGTGACTATGTTATTAATAATAATATACTGTATACTTAAAAACTGCTAAAATGGTAAATTTCAAATGTTTACACACACACACACAAAATGATGTGGTTTAGATTTGAAATGCAAACCTCAAATTTCCTGTGTTTAGAAGATGATTGATTCATGGGGCACTGTGCTCATCAAGGGATTAATCCATCGATGAATTCAGTAGCTAAATGTCCTGTTAGGAGGTGGTATATATTTGGAGGTGGGCCACCAGGCTATGATCTGAAAAGGGTGAATTCTTGCCCCTGGCCCCTTCTTTCTCCCTGTGCTTCTTGGTTGCCATGGGATAAGCAGCTTTTCTCCACCCTGCCCTTCTGCCATGTCTGCCTTGGGTTCAACCGACCATGGACTGAATCCTCTAATAACTGTAAAATGAAATAAAGCTCTTCTCTTTTAAGCTGTGGGTTTGTACCATGTTCAGCAATGGGAAAGTGACCAATACATGCCTAGGGTCTACCACAGTCTAATTCACAGAAGCAGAGAATAGAATGATGGCCATAGGAGGCTGGGGAGCGTGAAGCAGAGGGGAGATGTTGGTCAAAGGGGATAAAGTTTCAATTAGGAAAATTAAGTTTTTTGGTATCTATTCCACACCATGGTAACTATAGTTAATAATAATGTATTGTTTACTTCAAAATTGCTAAGACATAAAATTTCAAATATTCACCAGACACACAAAAAATAATTTTCTGAGGTGATGAATATATTAATTAGCTTAGTTAATCTTTATATATTCTCTGCATAAAATACTATCACTTTGTTCCCCATAAATATACAGAATTAAAATTTGTCAATTTACAACAAAATTTTAAAAAATAAGAAACAAAGAAATTGGTACATAACTGAAAATTAGATTCCTCTCATTTTCTCTAATATCTTAATGCCAATTACATCATATATGATATAAATTTTAGACTGAACCTTTCTAGAACCTTAGGTATTTATATCATATATGATGAATAAAAATCTTGAATCCTTTATAAAAGGACTTGAAGAAGGAAAACATGAAAGTTTTAAGTGGGTCTACCTCCTATATAAAACTATCTCTTCACCTCTCTACCTTCCAGACAGGAATTGCTTGAATTTTTTTATTTGTTGTTTTGCTTATCAAATTGCTAAATTAAGCTAATAATTTCCACTTGTTTCATGAGACTCTCCTACAGATATAATACAGTTTAAAATTTTGCCTCTCGAGCCGGAAGGTTAACTTAGTGGTTCTGGCACCTGCCTCGCAAGCACAAGGTCCTGAGTTCGATCCCCGGTAACCACATATAATGCTGGGTGTGGAGACTCATGCCCACCAACAATCAATACCGCATACCACAGTGCCAGGCGTGGTGGCTCACGCCTGTCATCCCAGCACTCAGGAGGCAGAGACAGGAGGATTGCTGAGTTCAAAGCTTGCCTTGGCTACATAGTGAGCTCAGAGCCAGCCTGAACTACAAAGCGAGACCCTGTCTCAAAAAAAAAAAAATTGCCTCTCCACCCTTTTTACTCATCCTACTCTTAAATTGTAAGTACAGTTTTCTAATTAATGTTAACTGACAATTAGTTTTCCATCCTAATTTCTAGGGCATACCTTGAGATTTTATAGATTAATGTAAAATTTTTCCATTAAAAAAAGTTATTTTATAAATGTATAGTTTGCTGATGCAAATATGGCTATAAGCCACTAGATTGGCTAACACTGAATTGTAGAATCATTTTGGAAATCAGGGAGTAGGCCTTACTTGAGCCCCTACTTCTGCTTTATTTACTTCCCCAGCTTGGTGACTTATCTCCTAACTGCCATGAAAGGATTGAACATAGTTTTACAGGGTTATGAACACAAGTACTGCTTCTACCAGGAGCATGTGCATCTCAAATTTTGGTGCAAATTTTGCAATTATTTAGTCTCTATTAATAAAGTACAGCCAAAAAAAAGAAAACAAAGCTTATGTATATAGTGGGTGGGAAGTTGTAGACAGGACAGGGGAATGGGAAGAAATGACAATCAAGATGTGTCATGTAGGGCCGGAGGGTTAGCTCAGTGGTTCCGGCGCCTGCCTCGCAAGTGCAAGGACCTGAGTTTGATCTCCGGTAACCACATATAATGCTGGGCGTGGAGACACGCCCACCAACAATCAATACCACATACTACAATGCCGGGCGTGGTGGCTCACACCTATAATCCCAACACTCGGGAGGCAGAGACAGGCAGATTGCTGAGTTCGCAGTGGCTTGCCTGGGCACCATAGTGAGCTCAGAGCCAGCCTGAACTACAAAGTGAGACCCTGTCTCCAAAAAAAAAAAAAAAAAAAAAAAAAAAAAAAAAAAAAAAAAAAAAAAAAAAAAAAAAAAAAAAAAAAAAGATGTGTCATGTACTGGTACAAACACTCAATGTTGAATATGATCATAATGCATATATAAAATATACCCATAAAGCCAACAAAATTAAAACTAAATAAAGGAGAATGAAGAGGAGGTAGACTATCTCAGGAATGGGAAAAACTGTGAGCCTCTGAAATCATGATTATTTGGGTATCACTTGCTACTACATTCAGTTCTATACTTCTGTTTACATTGTTTTTGTTTTATTATTTTTTAGTGAAGAAGCTTATCAATTCGGTAGATACGTAAAATGTCTGCTTTTCAAAGTCTCTACCTAGAAAGCCTATCAAGGAACGTAAATCATCACTTAAAACTAAGTATGAAATTTAAATTGAATTTGAAACAAATCTATGATACCACAATTTAACAGTACAAGGTGACACCTATGTTAGTGTTGAAACTTTTCTATCATTTGTGAAACTTAAATACATATATATCTTTTGATAATTTGTCCTGACTCCACCTACTAGTTTTATCCTACATTAAATGTCTGTGTTTCTTATCATACTGGAGATGGGGTAAAAGGGGAGAGTTCCAAACTTATTACACATTTATTCCTTATTCTCTACCACACATATACAGACAAAACATGATCCTGAATATACTTTATTTCTCTATAATACTATAAATTAGTAAAATCTGCCAACTTAATTGTTTTAAAAACAGATAATTATCATTATTTCCATTTCCTAAATTAGTGAATTTTAAAATTTTGTTCTCATGTTTTAAACTATATGTTATGTTTTATAGTTATATATGTGAGCATAAAAACGTAGATGATATTGATTGCAGATAAGTACTTTTTTTTTAAGAAGGACAGATGAGGGGAAGAATGAATTAGAGAAAAAGGGAGTTTTTCAAGCCAGCTATCATTTTCACAGGGACTATAAGAATGAAGAGTTTGAAGATCGATCCAAAGAAACAGTCATTATTTACTATCCAGGGATTTAAGAAGCATACCTAACTTTGCTGGAGTCCAACTTTGGGTCTTTAAAACTCAGCATATAAATAATGCAAAAATAGAACTGGTGATTGTAACTATCCACAGTAAATACTCTGGCAATTTCTATATTTCTCAAGGCTATTGATTATAGTGAATTAAAATCTTACTCAAGGGCCTGAGATTTAGCTCAGTGGTTCCACCGCCTACCTCACAAGCACAAGGTACTGAATTTGATCCCCAGTAACCACATGCAATGCTGGGCATGGTGACTCACACCCACCAGCAATCAGCAACACATACCAGAGTGCAGGGTGTGGTGGCTCACGGTTGTAATCTCAGCCCTCGGGAGGCAGAGGCTGGAGGATTGCTGAGTTCCAGGCTTGCCTGGGCTACATAGTGAGTTCAGGGCCAGCCTGAACTACAAAGCAAGACCCTGTCTCAACAACAACAACAAAATCTTACTCAGAGAAAACATTAAACAAGAAAATGATATCTATTCTACACATTTAAGCAAAGGTGATAAAAGAAAAAAGATACGTATTGTAATATACCACTTTAATCTGGGTTTACCAGGGAATGAGATATCCTTCATAATTGAACAAAAATTACTTACTAAAACCTTTAAGACAAATGAAGTGGAGATATTACATATGCTTCTCTTTAAAAATCACAAGGGTTCCCATTATCACTGACTCTATCTCCACTACTGAAAAGAAAGAGAAATAACATAAAGGGTATAGAAAGCCATAATTTGCAGGTAATATGATAATCTACCTAGAAAAGTCAATTCAATATGGAAGTTTGGCAAGGTTTCTGGGTAGACTATCACATTACAATAAACTATGTTATTTCTACCAGTTCCATTCAACTGCTTCACTAGCTATATCCAAATTACCTGTTAGAGTCAAAGCAAAATCTGGGAAATACCTAGTGACTAGCTTAACCACAATGTTACGATCTCTGCTATAGTCTACGTAAGTGTCACCACAGGCCTCTATGTTAAAGGCTTGATCCTCAACCCATAGTGGCTGTCAGAAGGTAGAGGTGTGGCCTACTGGGAAATTTTAGGTCATTGAGGAAATGCTACTGAAGATTTGTGACTCCAGGTTCTTTCTCTTTTCATCTGCTCCCACCTATAAGATGAGCAGATTCTTCCACTGCATTACTGTCATGATACACTGCTTTGCCAAACAGAGATGTACTGAAACCCCCCAAACTCTAAGCTAATACATAAATTTTTCTTCTTTTTAAAATTATCTCAGGCTACACTAAAGGAAAGCTATCGCAATGTCTAAAGACAAACTTTTTTTTTTGAGATAAGGTCTCGCTCTATAGTTCAGGCTGGCCCTGAACTCACTATGTAGCCCAGGCAAGCTTCAAACTCAGCAGTCCTCCTGCCTCTGCCTCCCGAGTGCTGGGATTACAGGCGTGAGCCACCATGCCGGGCACTGTGGTATGTGGTATTGATTGCTGGTGGGCGTGAGTCACAATGCCCACCAGGCGGTGGAATCAATGAGCTAAATCTCTGACCCTAAAGACAAACTTTTGTAACTATAAAGGACATCTAAGATGATCTGAATAAATGAAGATTATTCCATGTTCACAAGAAGAGTAACTTTTAAAGGTGCCAATTCTCCCCAAATTGATTTACTCAATGGCTTCAAAATTCTGGTTATTTATTTATTCATTCATTCATTCATTCATTCATTCATTTGAGACAGGGTCTTGCTTTGTCGTTCAGGCTGGCTCTGAGCTCACTATGTAGCCCAGGTCAGCTTCGAACTCAGCAATCCTCCTGCCTCTAATTCCCAAGTGCTGGGATTACAGGCATGAGCCACCACACCCGGCTGGTTATATTTTTAAAAGCAACTAAACCCAATTTCTCTGGAAGGTCTTCCAAAGTACTTTGGAAGCTCTATCAAATTTCTATAGAATAATTAAGGCCTATGAATAGCTAAACTTAGGTGGAGGAATCTAAATGAAAGCCTAGGTTACTTACCAGAGCCTCTTCCCTTCTAGATTTGTTTTCCCAATTTTCATTTCCCAATTCTGTGAATCTGACAAAGGTTTTGCTCAGTTTCTCAGCTGTGATTTCCACAATCACAATGCATTGGATAGCAATGATGACACCAATGATTTCATATCTCTGAGGCCCTTTCTCTTTTGGGATTTTGTATAACAAATCCTCACTTTACTCACTAGTAAAGCAGATTTCTAAGACTTTGTCTGAATCTCAAAGAAAGAGTTTGCTTTGCACAAGTCCCCTTTAAGTTATATCCCATAAACCCAAGTACCTAATTCTGGATTTCTCCTTGTTGTCATTATAATCGTGGTTTTCATGGTAATGTAGTTTCTGTTATTGTTCTTGTCAAGATGCCCTTACTCTTTGCATTTCCACAATTTAACTAGTACAACAATTATCTCCTGCCATCTTATACTACTCATTGATATTTTTTTTTACCTTTCATAAAATCTGATTTCTAGATTCCCAAATCCTGTTCCATTAGTACCTCCTGACTATATGTATTTTGGTTTCCCTAACCATTAACAAAGTGCCTGGCACATTCTTGATAATCAATAACTACCTGTAAAAATATACCCCTGGAGAACAAAACAGCTAGAAGGTATTGAGCACCTATTCTGAGCAAAACACTCTTCCAAGCAATTTACAGTAAATCCTTTCATCACTTTACAGATAAGAGTTTAAGGTGCCTGATCCCTTGCACTGGTCATTCAACTAGCAAATGGTAGAAATGGCATCTAAATAAAGGCATTATAACCCCAAAGCCAGAGTTTTAAATCACTGTATTTATGGCCTCCTAGAATATCAATATGCGCTGTCTTTTTCCTCCTCCATCATTTCTATTTTCTATTAAATAATGAACATTTCCCAAATTTATCTTCAAAAAAGCAAAAAGTTGTTTTACTCTAACACCAAATCTCCAATCTGTGAAGCAAAGGCATACAGAAAGAATGTTACCACAAGAGACTAAGAGCGGCTTTAGAAGAAACTCTGACTTTTCCTTGGTTTCCAGCATGTCTTGAAACCCTGGCCTGATCATACCCCATGAAGAGTCATAAAATCAAGACTGTGGGTAGCTATGAGACCTTGGCTCATGAACTAAATCTAATTTACTTTGGCTGCTGGTTTTAAGTATTGCCTATGCAGCATCTTATGCTTGGTGTGAATCCCCTGGCTGATTCTTGGGTTTGTTTTTCCTTCTGCTTGTTCTTCCGCATGTATGATTGGACCTGCCAACACTTGGTCTGCCTGTTCTTATTTTGGAATGATCAGATACAGAGCTGAGTTTGCCTTCTATGACTGACTTTTTGTTTTGTTTTGGCTTTGGTTTTTTTGAGACCGGATCTTGCTTTGTAGTTTAAACTGACCCTAAACTCACAATGTAGCTCAGGCTAGCCTTGAACTCTCACTAATCCTCCTGTCTTTGCCTCCTGAGTGCTAGAATTATAGGGGTGAGCCACCACACCCAGCATGATTAAGACTTCTAGACTCTTTTCATGCTTATAAATATGCTAGCCTTAAATTTATATACAATCTCCAGGCTATGTGAAGACACTTCCAGTTCTGATCCTCTAACATTCCCTTCTTGGCTGTCTCTAAACCTGAAGCTGACATTTTTACTGTAGGTGTTTCACATTTTCCCACTTACCAAGTGAGAGGTACTATATTCTCTTTTTACCTATTCTTGCTAATACTTCTTGGCCTACTTCTATTCCATGACCTGTGGTTTTGTGAAAGAACCAGGCACAGAGGTGGGACTTTGTTCCCATAAAAGAGCCCCAGAGGAGCTGTGGGAAAGTAATTTGTGCTTCTAGGATAATACAATTTTCTCTGTGGTGTAGATGTGGGAGCAGAGAAGGTACAGTGTCTTGATTTTGAGACTAGGTGCAAAGGATAACAGAGATAAAAGGCAGGAACTACAACAAAAAATTGTGGCCAACACAATATTCTGTGGTAATAAATCAAATTAAAATGAAATCTAACCAACTCCCTTATATGTGCTCTCTTTCTGTGCTATGTGTATATGCTAGGGAAACTGCTGAGACCATTGGTTAAATGTTTATTTCTATTGTTACTTCTGAGACGCCAAAAAAGCCTATCATCAGGGAAAATAGACCAATATTGTTGGAAAGTAATCAAAGAAAAAAAAGCCAGATGCCAAGCTCAAGCTCAAAATCTGTCTTCCTTTTTATAGCCAGAAAGCTCAAGATCAAGCAAGTCTACTTTATTCAAGAATTATTATCTAGGCCCCCTCATGTCTTTCTCAATGTGGGTATTGCTTCCTTTTTATATCATAAAGTTTGAGAAATTTGAGAGGGAGGCATTTTGTCACTTTGTTGATATTCCTTTGAAAGGGTAGAAGAAATAAGAGTAAGGACAGAAAAGTGACCACTGTACTTGTTAGCTCTCCTGAAAAAAAACGTTTTGAGAACGGTAAAGTATTTAGCAAAACTAAGGCACAAGGGTTTATACAATTCAATTATTCATGCTATCTCTGTCCACAATTAGTCTGGATAATCAAGTACTGAATAACCCAAAAAGAACCAGAGAAAATGAAGCTTTTCTAGTGGCCTCACATGCTCCTTGGGTTTAATCCAGCTGCTGACATCCAAAAGAGCCTCGTCATGGAAAAATTTAAGAAGAGATCCCTGAACAAACCTTGAAAGCTTCTGTGTACACGGAGTTAAGTTTATAGAGGAAAAACTGGGTTTTCCATTCTCTGAACTATAAGAATTTGGATAGACAATACATAACATGGCAGCAGTTTCACAGTCAGTTACCCTGAGTTTTACTGGAAAAAAAATGTATTAGGTGAAAAGCAAAGTGAATCTACTGGTTTGGCCCAAACCAAAAATTAGATTGATTGCAAATGACAAATTTTTACTTTTCCACATAAATAAAAATCCCTATTAATATTCTGGAATTTCTAAGAGATGAAAACTAACATATAGAACTTACTTTCAAATACATACAGTAACCTTTCAACAAAATCCTTTGGACACTTTGGTAAATAAACTCTGACTAATATACAACCTGTTCATGGAAAGTTATAGTGCTATTTCAATATTTTATCTTAGGCTCTTTCTATGAAAGAACTCTTACAGATTTTTTTCAGTAAGCAAAGAACTGTAGTGCTTTATATGTATAATCTCGTTATCCTCACAACCCCATAAGCAGGTATTTTTATTCCTGTTTTCTCCATGAAGAAACTAAGACATAGCAAGGTCCTACAGGTAGACTGGGCCATCTATTTCATAGGTGGTTGGATCTAGAATTTGTGATGCTGACTTGATTCATGAAGCAACACTAGGCTCAAGGGCCCTAGGATTAAGGATGTGAGTGCTACTCACCCTAAGAAGTCCCCATGAGATAAAACCAGGAAGATGAAGATCCATTGTTGCTTTGCTACTTTCTGCCTGCCTTGAACTATTTCTCCTGTCATCCCCTCTACTAAGCCACTTTACCTTGGAGTCAGCCAACTGTGGACTAAAACCTCTACAAACGTCGAGCTAAATAAACTTTTCCTCCTTTAACATGGGGTGCTTGGTATTTTGTCTTAGCAATGAGAAAGTAACTAAGACAGATGCCAATAAACTACCTATAGATTTGTACAGAGTATAGGAAAGTATTTTCACTTGTAGGATACTATAGAGTTGTGTACATTTTCCATTACTATAATGGAGGTACTTGCTTTAATTAACTAACTTTTTTTAAAAAAGACTCATTTTGACCTGCAGTTGGGAATTTTCAGTCCATGAAAATTGGCCCTATTTTTTTAACTCACTGAACTGTTGACAACTCTTGAATCTTTTTCATTCTAAATCCTAAACAAGCAATTCCAGATCATTCCACATAGATGACAGTATATGAAACAGATACCATTCAGTAGCTATAAAAAGTTTGAAACATAAATGTGCAATTAAAATGATACTCTCCCATTCTATTCCAGTGTTGATAATTATTGTTCATTTCAGAGAACAACCTTATAAAAGGTTACAGGGATTCTGCTTGGTTACATTAAAATCATTCCTGAAAATTAAACTGCTTTTGAGAAAATTACTGCTCTCCTAAATTCTCTCAGAATTTAAGATGGAAGCAGAATCCCTAAGAACAATATCTTCTTTAAATATTTCCTCACAACAATGTGTATAAAACTTATCAGTTTTGTTAAGAAACAAAAGTCCATTCAGATTAGAAAGGTCCTGCAAGGTGGACCTTCATGAGTACCGAGAAGTCAATTAAACAAGAATTTACCCTTTAGATAATAAAATCTTGACACTGTAGCAGGTAACAAGAAATTTGAACTTTAAAATAGACTTATTAAATTTTAAAAAGGATAGCAGTTCAAAAGAAAGAAATCCAGGATTTTAGCAAGTTAACCGTAGTTATAAACAGTATATAAACACTAGCTAAAATGAAACAGCATAGTGTTTGTTCAGAGGACAATAAAGAAAATCCGGAATTGCAGCTTTAAAATGTTGATAAGTAGGTGAACAGGATTTAGGAAATTAGTTTTAATAAAACACAACAAGGAAAGACAAAAGGAAAAAAATAGCAAGATGGATTTAGAAGTTAGAGGCAGAACCAGAAGTTCATTTGGCAGTAAAAGTTTTCTTAAATCTTTAGATGCTTTCATTAGTAATTGAGTCATTTCATTTTTTCCTTTCTTGAAGTTTGGAACCCTGTGATGAAGAGTAAAACCTAATTGCTCAATGAATTAAACATGAGAAACAATCTAAATCTCCTTCTTACCCTACTTTTCACAAAATTTGTACTTCCCCCTTTGTAAACGGTAAAATATCTATGTATTTTCTAATCCAGACCCTTCCCCCACACTCTTTCCTGTCACCAAAATCCTCTAAAGCTACTGCCTAAATATTCCTTAGACCCACCCATTTCTTCTGGTTCCACTTCAGTATAAGCTCTGGTCTCTGGATTGCTCTCACACTTGTGGGTCTAATTCCCTAAATTCCCATCAGTATCCAGCATGATCTTTCTACAAGAGAATTACAGCATTTATACAATTCAATGACACTTCATAGTTTCCACAAAGGTATATACTCCTGGGTCCTGCCTGATTTTCTAGTTTCATCTTCACAATCCTACACAGATTCACACAAACTGAACAATATATACTACACTCCATGTTTTGTTGTTCCTTCTGGCCATCCATTTCCCTGTGTCACCTAGTTTATTTTTCTCGTGGTACCAGGAATGAACTGAACTCCAACCTTGTACTTGAAAGGCAGGCAGTAGTACCACTAAGCTAAATTCCCAGCCCTGACTTTTTTTTAATTGAATTCTTTACTGATAGATTTTACATACAGCTCACAATCAACATTGGGGAACTTGTACCAGTATATGACATGAGTTAATTCTCATTTTTACCCATATCCCAACCTACCCCACAACCCCCCACCCACTATATACACGTGCCTTTTCTTTTCAAATCATATTTATTCTTTCCCTCATTACTTTAATCCTCTTTAATCCTCGAATATGATTTTGATGTCTGTACTATTGGCTCCCATCCCACAGCCTCAGATTTAAAAGATTATAACTAGAAATGGATAAGGAAAGCATCAGTCAGGTAAATGTTCAGGGCACCAATGTTCAAGAACAAACACACTGTTAGGAACTTTTCAGGCAGAAGGATTACTTGGACAAACTTCTAGGAATGCGAAGGCTAAAATGACCTGGGGATACCTTGGATAGAAATAAATGAACTCGAAACTTTCAAAAGGGGTTGTCTCTGTGGCCTTGTTTTGCTAGATGAGATATGTAAAATGGATTAGGGGGTGTTACTTTCTTGTTGCTGGGACAAAATATCCAAGACCTGCAAGCAGAAAGGAGGAAAGGCTTATTTTAGCTCAATTTGGAAAGGTTTAAGTATACAGTCAACTGGCTCCAAGGCAGAAAGGCATGGCAGTGGACAGTCCAGGCCAAGAAAGGCAAAAAAAAAAAAAAAAGCAACCATTCTTTTCTTTTTGTATTCCATTTAGGCTACAAGCCTATTTGTTGGTAATACTGCTACCAAGGGTGGGTCTTCCCATGACCCACACTTAAAATTCTGCTAAATAAATCAGTGAATTATCTAGTTATCATGCCCTTAATCCAGTAGCACACATTCATGATCCAGCCAGTTCCCACCTACAAGCCCAAGAAGCTTTGAGAGAATATCCAGATATGAGCCATAATAGATGTTTCTACTTTTCCTGGCACTGGTTATAGAGTATGCAAAACTATAATCTCTCTTCAGAGATTGAAACCAATACAAAAGAACAGCATTTTGAAGGGCACTAGTGTCCAACTAATGTTCAAAGGGCATGCCATATCTCTGTCTCATCTGGGTCATATTTATCACATTAGACTGTGTTTAGTTGAATTACTTGTCTAAGCTCTCTTTAAACTTCCCATGGATCAAAACTGATTTGTTTTGCAACAAATTTGAAAATTTTCAACTCAAAGTGTGTAATTTTGAAGTGAAGTGACACACCAATGTGAAGATTTACCAGTGTTTATTTAGCACTGTCCAGAATAACCTTGAATAAAACAAGTAAGATTTTGTCTGCTACAGAAGCATTCTTTATTGTGGAACAGGGGCAGGTAAATGTGAATGGAAAAGCCCTTAACACTATCCTTTTTGGTTTGACTTCACCTGTATTGAGTAAAATACTGACTTCACTGCATTTATTAGACACTTTTTGGGTAAGTGATGAAGAGTCCAAATGAAGAAGAGAAAATCTGTAGTCACTCAAAAAGTTTACCATTATACATGAATACATTTATATTCTAGTCTATACATTAGTCTCTTACAATTAGCAAGAGATAGTATCTCTTGCTACTGATCAACTCTGTACATACAACTAATTTCTAAACTTCTCATTTGCCACATCTACCATCTGAGCTCTTGGGAAAATCATGTGTAATTATCTTCAACATTATAAAGTTTCTACTCTTCTTAACCTCTTTCACAGGAATGATTGGCAAACTTTAAAAGCTAGTTGAGCTTTGGTTTCTCCCTAAAATTTCATCTTGGTTGATACTGCTTTTGGCCAGTAGAAATTTCACTCTCCAACCTGATTTAGATTAACATTTTCCTTCTCTTTGCTGCCAGTAGAATATTGTTATATTCAATTTTTCTCAAAAGAAAGATGTTGTTTCTTCATAGCAAACTATATTTAATAGGAAAGGGGTATCTCAAACTGATGGCTTTTTCTGAAAAATATACAGAATTTTATGAAAATAAAAAGCTACTAGGATCTTTTAGAATTGGACTACACTTTGTTTTTGAAACAGGGTCTCACTTTGTAGTTCAGGCTGCTCTGAGCTCACTATGTAGTTCAGGTGAGCCTCAAATTCAGCAATCCTCCTGCCTGTGTTTCCTGAAGCCAACAACCCCAGCATTTGTAGTATGTGGTACTGACTGCCAGTAGGCCTGAGTCA
>PVIC010047536.1:0-13834 GCA_004025085.1 Thryonomys swinderianus | reverse complement strand
AATTACATTATACACCTTAGTTTGGCTAAGACATGGCTTATATCATCAAAATATGTAAGTTTCAAACACAAAAACCTCACAAGGCCATTTTAGACCTTCCTCCTTTCGTACGCACCAGGCAAAAGGACAGAGCACCAAACAAGACTGACAAAACTTCAGCCATATGCCTGTATTACATCTCATGTTTAAATGCCCACCCCCCCCCCAGCTTCATGTGGTCAGTGGGTCTTTTTCAGAGGTGGCTGGATTTAGAGTATGTGACTGATTCGTGGTACAATGCTAGGGCTAAGGGTGATAGGCTTAAGGATGTGAGTGCTATAGCCCTAAGAACAGGTAGCCTAGATGCAATATAAGGTTAGGAAAGAAGCTTGCCACTAATTATCTGTAGTTCATCGCTTCTGCCTTCTTCCCACATGAATTATTTCTCCTCTGTGATCCCTGTCTTGCCACCCTTCGAGACAGCTGATTATGGACTGAAACCTCTACAAACTTTGTGAGCCAAAATGAACATTTTCCTCTGTATCTCTGGGTGCTGAGTATTTTGTTTCAGCAACAAGAACCTATCCCAAGGAGAAAAGAAAACACAAACCAAAAAATACAATAAAAACCCTATTAGCTCTAGCAGATGCCTTACATGATGGACAGAGATTTTTTCATGCTCAGGAAAGGCAGATATAGTTTCCCACGTCCTATTGACAAAAATTATTACCCAGCTTTGTCTCCCTATAATCAGTGTCTTAGCATTCACTTCCCTAAGAACTCAGGAAATTTCAACCTCCCTTAACATAACCTGTTAACTTCACATCTCATTAGGCTTTAATCATCAGGCAAAGTTGAAAGGGGAAATGACATACTAAAAATTCATCAAACTCATGCTACAAACCCCAAAGATACAGACAGATTACCTGCCCACTATCCTTCACATCTACACTACTCCTTCTACCCTATTCTCCTCAGTCTGATTCAAACTTATGGGTATCCTTTTGTTCTTGGTAACATTCATCCCAAATATATCATTTTTCAGAGACTGTCTCCCACTGCTCTGTCTAGTCCATCAACGTCCACAAAACTTTGGTGCTGCTCTGGAAACTGCATAACAACCCCATTCCCTTATCAATCTTATCAAGAGATAGGGTCTACCTCAAAATCTTCAACTCCAAACCCCTACAAACCAAAATGGCAGGTTATCCTTACCATAACAACAGCTGCAAAACTTTGGGTCTTCCCTCTTGGATCCCCATCTCCAGATTAAAACTCATCCCTAAAAAGCCCAAACCCACATGTTCCTCGAAGTAGAAACCCCAGCTACTGACTCAGCTTCACAGCCATCCTAGAGAAACCCCATCAATATGATCAAATGGAAAAACTATAATCCAACCTATGGACCAGTCCCCTACAATTCTATGATAGTCTGCTCACTCTCAGAGACTACCAACCTCTTCTGCAGGCAAAACAGGAACTCCTTTATCTTTTGTGGGACTGATATCTACAGAAGATTTTTCTTCTGGTAACTTCTCAGTCTGGCTAGTTGCCACTTTGTACCTTGGGTCCTCAATTCATCCACCCTCAGTCTTCATGATCTACCTAATCTTTATACCCCCCCTTTCTTTGTAACACCAGTTCTTATAAAAGATCTACTTCTAGCCAAACATTCCCTCAGCCTTACCTTTAACCTTTTAAACAGGACAAATCCTTTTCTGGCCCAACATTGTCTGTTATTCATGCCTGTTTCTATCATTTTAGGATCCTATCATGATCCTCAACTCCAAATCAGACTGTGTAAACACTCAAGGAACTTGCTCTACAAAACAAGCCTGGCTTATCAGGCCAACATTTTCCTTAACTCACACCTGACAAGCTCTGGCAGACAAGAGCACCAAACTTTCAGACATACCTCACTAACTTCTCAAAATTCCCTACAGTGACTCATCCAATTATTGATTTCAAGGCCCTTAACACTCCTTTCTTATACCAAACTCTCCTTCATATTTACTATAAGCCAACACTGAACACCTGTCTAAACTACTAATCTCATCAGATCAATTATAACATCTCACCTGACACAAATGAAAAGTTTATCCAACTTGTCCATATCTAGGGAATACCCAGTGTCAGTCTGTTCCTTAGGCCTAATTATTCATAAGCCCTCTAAATTCTTCCCATGGGATCCTATTAACATTGCATCCTCCAATAGCTCCACATCAATTAAACCCATCACTGGGGCCTGTCCTTGGCTGATTTCCATCTTCAGCTAGAAAAGTGAACCAAGTCCCTCAATTTAGCGAATCTACACTTTATGAAACTTTTGTCACTATACCTCACAACTTGCCTATTTCAATTAGGAATCTTTTATGTCCAGCAATCCTACCTATGCCTGTCTACTAGCAGAACAGGTATATGAACCATAGCCTAAGTGTCCCCAATATGGCCACCAACAACTAATCTCTCCCTGACCCCAAACTGACCATATCCACAATTAAAGTATAGTAACACTGGGGATATTCACAAGAGTGGTCACTAGGGTGGGAGGACTGACCACTTCTCTCATTGTCTACCTATCACACCTGACGCATGAGATTGTTCCCTGCCAACACCATACTCCAACTGCTCAGTTCCAGGAAGTTTGATTATATTTGCACCACCCGTTGAAAGAACTGTAATCACACTCCCTCCACTGGCCCAAATTCCTCAAGACAGCAACTCCTCCTCAGGTCAATCCGTGGCAACCACTTCCTCTTTAAAGCCTTTGTTCTTCTCCCTTTTCAGACTCAGTCCACTTATACCCGCATGAATAAACAGCCTGGCTGCTCACACAGTTGGCCCAGGTGGTCTCTCTGGGCCTTCAATACATTACCAAAGATTATCAGGGGACCTACAGGAGTATCTCAATGAAATCTCACAAAGTTTAATTTAGATCCGAGACTAAGCAGACCTTCTAGCGACTCCAAAAATCTGACAGGGCCTAAATCTACTCATTGGTGGAAATGCTTAAATTTTTTAAGGAAGAATCCTGCTTCCTTGTTATGACTTGTATCTAGCTGTCCTCCCAAAACTTCATGCACTCACAGGTGGGGCTTTTAGAAATTGGCTGAATCCAGTGTGTATGATTCTAGGATTAAATGTGTGTGGTACTGGATTGTCCACTAGTTTATCATAGTTCTGAGTGTGCATAATGAGAAGCCCCACCCTGGCAACAGCCTAAAGGCTTATAACCTGGCGGGATAAAAGGAAAAAGGGGACTTGCTACTGTCACCTTCCTGCTTCACTGTATCCTCTGCCATGAACTGTTTCTCCTCTGCTATGCCACCCTGCCTTGGAACCAGTGGAATATGGACCAAAACCTCTATAAACTGTGAGTCAAAATACACACTTTCTCCTTTAATTTGGTGTATTATTTTATCTCAGCAATGAGAAAAGTAACTAAGACACTGCTTCTACCTACATCAATAAGTCAGGCTTTGGCCAAGGATTTAGCTCAGTGGTTTTGCCACCTGCCTTGCAAGCATAAGGTTCCAAGTCCAATCCCGGGTACCACATACCACAATGCTGGGCATGGTGACTCGTGTCTGTGATCCCAGCAATCAGTATCACACACAATGCCAGACACAGTGGCTCATGCGTGTAATCCCAGCACTCAGGAGGCAGAGGCACAAGGATTGCTGTGAGTTCGAGGCTAGCCTGGGCTACATTGTGAGCTCAGAGCCAGCCTGAACTACAAAGAGAGACTTTGTTCCCCCAACCCAAATGTCAGGACTAGTCTGAGATGTGGCCCACAACCTAGACAGACTGTACCCTGAGGATCCAACAAAAATACTCAAAAATGTGGAATAATTGAGTTCAAAGTCACAACCACTCCCCTGAATACTGCTTGTCTTATCCCTAGTTCCAATATTTATCTGTTTCAATGGGATCATTCCTGTTATGTACCATGATGCATTTTATCTGAACAATAACTTAAAACCTCATCCACTGCCAGGTGAACAATATCCTTCTAATGCAGACAGCACAACGGGGACTGTGGAACCACTCCCCCTCCATCCACCTGAACTTGGGCAATATCCCAGGGCCAATCCTCCCTCCACTGTCCTAAGGGAACCAGTAATTAAGAATAATGTAACTCAGGCCGGGCCTGGTGGCTCACGCCTGTCATCCCAGCACTTGGGAGGCACAGACAGGAGGATTGCTGAGTTCGAGGTTTGCCTGGGCTACACAGTGAGCTCAGGGCCAGCCTGAACTATAAAGCGAGACCCTGTCTCAAGAAAACAAAAGAATAATGTAACTCAGGAAATTTCTAAAGCTCCAGGTCTAAGCACATGTGTGTTAAGATACAGTGGCTAAGGGCTGGGGATTTACTTCAAGTGGTACTGTGCCAACCTTGGATGCACAAGGGCCCAAGTTTGATCCCCGGTACCGCAAAAAAAAAAAAAAAAAAAAAAGATATAGTAGCTTGACCTACAGTAACCTTTTCTCCATTTCTCCACTCAAAATCAATGGCTCATAAACAGAGGCTGAACATGAGGCATGTAATTATACCACAGTAAATTATAGGAAAGTCACAAGCATTAGATCCAGTTAAGTGATTTGGCACCTTGTTCAATCATTTTTCTTTTTCTTTTTTTTTTTGAGACAGGGTCTCATTTTGTAGTTCAGGCTGGCTCTGAGCCCACTATGTAGCCCAGGCAAGCCTCAAACTCAGCAATCCTCCTGTCTCTGCCTCCCAAATGCTGGGATTACAGGCGTGAGCCACCACGCCCGGCACTGTGGTATGTGGTGCTGATTGCTGGTTGATTGCTGGCGGAAGTGAGTCATCAAGCCCAGCACTGTATGTGGTTATCAGGGATCCAACTCAGGACCTTGCGCTTGCAAGGCAGGCACCGGAACCACTGGCCCTTGTTCAATCATTTTTGTCAATCATATCCACAGACTCCCAGTGAGAGGCATGCTGGACAGGGCACACATTTTCTAAATCCAAAAGCCTGATGTATTTATTCCTTCATCTCTTTAGGTGTGCCATCTTTCTGTTTCTGTTGGCACGAAATCACCCACTCTGAATGTACCATTTCCCATAAAAGTAGCTGTTTTCCTTTACCATCAGTTGTATACACTACTTGCAATTCTTGGTTCACTGTACAGAAGAATCTGAAAACTATCGCTCAGGAAACCAACACACACTGTATCACTTTTACTCAAAAAAAATCAGCAACAAATACCTCCAAGTGGGAAGAATAAACAGCAGAGCTAGACAATGCTCCAACACAGCAGGAAGTACTGAGAGAAAAACATCATCTTGCTTCCATTCTTTGCTTCCTGGTCCCCAATATCTTATTTTTAAAAATTTTTGCTTGCTACTTTTTTTTTTTTTGAGACAGGGTCTCGCTTCGCTTTGTAGTTCGGGCTGGCTCTGAGCTCACTACGTAGCCTAGGCAAGCTTTGAACTCAGCAATCCTCCTGCCTCTGCCTCCCGAGTGCTGGGATTACAGGCATGAGCCACCACACCCAGCTGCTTGCTATTTTTTGAGACAGGGTATGATTATGTAATTCAGGCTGACCTTGAACTCACAAACTAGCAGCAATCCTGCCTCAGCCTAAGTGCCAGAATTACAACCATGTGTCATCATGCCCCCCACCTTTTTTTTTTTTTTGCTTTTGAGACAGGGTCTCACTTTGTAGTTCAGGCTGGCCCTGAGCTCACTATGGTGCCCAGGCAAGCCGCTGCAAACTCAGCAATCCTCCTGTCTCTGCCTCCCAAGTGCTGGGATTACAGGTGTGAGCCACCACTTCTGGCATTGTGGTATGCGGTGTTGATTGTTGGTGGGCGTGTCTCCACGCCCAGCATTATATGTGGTTACCAGGGGATCGAACTCAGGACCTTGCGCTTGCAAGGCAGGCGCTGGAACCACTGAGCTAACCCTCCGGCCCGCCCCCCCCCCCTTTTGAGAAAGGGTTTCACTTTATAGTTCAGACTGGCCCTGAGCTCACTATGTAGCCCAGACAAGGCTGGAATTCAGCAACCCTCCTGCCTTTACTTCCCAAGTGCTGGGATTCCAGGTGTGAGCCACCATGCCCAGCACTGGGGTACATGGTACTGATTGCTGGTGAGTGTGAGTCACCATGCCCAGTATTGTTGAATGTGGTTACTGGGATCAAACCAAGGACCTTGCATTTGCTAGGCAGGCGGCAGAACCACTGAACTAAATCTCCAGCCCATGCTGAGTTTTTATTATTGTTCTCTATTTCTCTTTATAACAAAAAGCCAAAACATCAGCGTAAAGCTCCCCCAACAGCCTAACATAAAATTCACTAATATATCAGCCTGCTCAAAAAACCAAAACTTAGTCCTCCAACTTTTCATTCTTTGGGCCAAACCCTGCTCCCCACCCCAGGTTTATGTGAGTACTACTGCCCTGCCCTTCATCACAGGCTGGAGTTTTGACTTCAGAACCACCATCCCTCGAGTTATTGCACTAATAAACTTTTCCCCTTCAATCATTTGTCTCTGGGTCTTAAATCTGTCTGACATATGAAAGGCTAAAGCAAGAGGATTGTTGAGTTCAAGGCCACTTTGAGCTATGCAGTGAGTTCAAAGAAATACTCGACTTGTGAAAGCCTTTCTCAAAAATCCAAGAGAGCCGGGCCGGAGGGTTAGCTCAGTGGTTCTGGCGCCTGCCTCGCAAGCACAAGGTCCTGAGTTTGATCCCTGGTAACCACATATAATGCTGGGTGTGGAGACTCACCCCCACCAACAATCAATACCGCATACCACAGTGCCTGGCGTGATGGCTCACGCCTGTAATGCCAGCACTCAGGAGGCAGAGATAGGAGGATTGATGAGTTCCAGGCTTGCCTGGACTACATAGTGAGCTCATGGCCAGCCTGAACTACAAAGCAAGACCCTGTCTCAAAAAAAAAAAAAAAATCCAAGAGAGCCAGTGACTTAGCTCAGTAGTTCCAGCGTCTGTCTGGCAAGTGCAAGGTCCCGAGTTTGAATCCTAGTAACAAAGTACCACAATGCCAGACGTGGTGGCTCACGCCTATAATCCCAGAACTCAGGAGGCAGAAGCAGGAGGACTGCTGAGTTCAAGGCTGACCTGAGGCACACAGTGAACTCAGGGCCAGCCTGAACTACAAGGCAAAAACCTTGTCTCAAAACAAACAAACAAACAAAAATCCAAAAAGGAAAGGGAAAACAACAAACAAAAATTTATATTTTAGTAGTGATAACTCTGGAAAGAAGGGTCAAAGGGAAATCAATACCTTATGTATTTCCATGCTGATAATTATTCACAAAAACATTCACATACATCTGGGTAAGAATGATTTTTACATTCTTTTTTTTTTTTTTGAGACAGGGCCTTTGCTTTGTAGTTCAGGCTGGCTCTGAGCTCACTATGTAGCTTAGGCAAGCCTCGAACTCAGCAATCCTCCTGCCTCTGCCTCCCAAGTGCTGGGATTACAGGCATGAGCCACCATGCCCAGCACTGTGGTATGCGGTATTGATTGCTGGTGGACGTGAGTCTCCATGCCCAGCATTGTATGTGGTTACCAGGGATCGAACTCAGGATCTTGCACTTGCAAGGCAGGCGCTGGAACCACTGAGCTAACCCTCCAGCCCGATTTTTACATTCTTTATAGTTGGTCCTTATATTAAGATTTTTACTACATTAGAAAGATGACTCTCACACATTTTATTTATCAGCAGTGACTAAAATTAGAAAATGTTAACCTAAGGAACAAATTGCTATTTCAATTATTTGATATGTACATGATTAATAAGGTAATAAAGGAGGAAAATAAGAAAAAAAAGTAAAAAGTACTCCTGAGTATGCCTCTGTCATGAATCCCATACAGTGGGTCCTATGAAGATCTTGCTCTTGGCAGACAATCCAACTTATGGATAAAACAAACTCACAGTAATATTTTTTTCTTGAAAAATTTTTTTAATTAAAAGTCTTAATATATTAGACATTGTTTCCTACATGGTTTATGTTATCAGTCACTACACATAGAACTGATAAATTGTAGTAATATGTAGGTGCAGACACAAAGCCCAGCTTCACCTCCAACACTGTGGAAAGGAGCCTGTATGTACACCACAGAGAAGAGCCCTAGGCTCCCCTAAGACATTTGGACAGAACCAGGGGCTACTGACTTCCCAAAGTATTCATGTTAGACAACAGAAACACTTCTAAGAGAAGGATAGCCTGAGAAATCAGTCTCATTTTCATTTACTATTCTGTCTAAAAATCCTACATATGAATGTGCTAACAAAAAAAAAGAAAGAAAGAAACTGGCAAACTGGCAAAATTTGAGGTCGGGGAGTGTAGGTCAGTATTAGGCATTTATCCAGAATATACAAGGTCCTACATTTGACCCTCAGCAATGCAAAAAGAAAGAAGGTGAGAAGGGCAAGGTGTCAAAAATAAATAGGATAGGGCCAGAGATTTAGCTCAGTAGTTCTGGCACCTGCCTAGCAATTGCGATGTCACTGGTTCAATCCCCGGTAACCTCAAACAACAATACTGGGTATGGTGGGGCACGGTGACTTTTGCCCACCAGCAATCAGTACCACATTCCACAATGCCAGGCGTGGTGGCTCACGCCTATAATCCCAGCACTTGGGAGGCAGAGGCAGGAGGATTGCTGAGTTCAAGGCTTGCCTAGGCTACATAATGAGCTCAGGGCCAGCCTGAACTACAGAGACCGACCCTGTTCTCAAAAAAACAAAAAACAAAAAAAAAAACCCTAGGATATGAAATACTGACCAAGATGAATGTATAACTTGTGCATCTGTTAGATGTCACTTTAGTAGTATTCAATGAGATAAATGTCTTATTAAAAGGCATGTATGTATCTTAAGATGCAGCAATCCTATTCAAGAATGTATTCCCCCAAAGAAACTTGTACACAAAACATTAAGCCACATAGCTGTAATTCCAACACTCAGACTGAGGCAGGGGGATTCTGGGTTTGAGGCCAGCCTGGATATACTACATGCTGAGTTCAAAACATAAACTAAAAACAAAAATAGTAAGGAACAAGGTTTAAAGGTCTACAACATTTTTACTGAACTAAGTTATAAAACCTAAACAAAAATGTAGACAGCTATTTGAGAATTTTGAAAAAGAAAATAAAAGCAGGTAGAAGACAATGACCAGAATACAATATAACATAAATTGGCAGTAAGTTTATCTTTTTTCTTCTGATATTGCATAATTTGGATGTACAGCAACCTGAAACCCAAAAGTGAGCACCAGTACAGCAAGAAAAACCATAATGAGGAAGCATTTTTTTTTTTTTCTTTTTTGAGACAGGGTCTCGCTTTGTAGTTCAGGCTGACTCTGAGCTCACTATGTAGTCCAGGCAAGCCTCAAACTCAGCAATCCTCCTGTCTCTGCCTGCCAAGTGCTGGGATTACAGGCATGAGCCACCACGCCCAGCACTGTGGTATGTGGTTTTGATTGCTGGTGGGTGTGAGTCTCCACGCCCAGCATTGTATGTGGTTACCCGGGATCGAACTCAGGACCTTGCGCTTGCATGGCAGACGCCAAAACCACTGAGCTAACCCTCCAGCCAGAGGAAGCATTCTTTGCTTGGGAAAATGAAAAGGAGGACCTCTGATGTAGGCAGAATATAGTTTTTTTTAAAAATCTCAGTCACACAGGAGCCGGCCGTGATGGTTCACGCCTGTAATCCCAGCACTTGAGAGGCAGAGGCAGGAAGATTGCTGAGTTTGAGGCTTGCCTGGGCTACCTAGTGAGCTCAGGGCCAGCCTGAACTACAAAGTCAGACCCCGTCTCAAAAAAAAAAAAAAAAATTCATGCAGGAAAAGACACATTGCTGAGATTGCTGAGATGACATAAATATCTAACTCACGGGGGCTTTAAAATGGCTACACCAGGCATGTTGGCTCACCCCTGTAATCCCAGCACTCGGAAGGCAAAGACAGGAGGAATGCTGAGTTCAAGGCTTGCCTGGGCTACATAGTGAGCTCAGGGCCAGCCTGAACTACAAAGCGAGACCCTGTCTCCAAAAAAAAAAAAAAAAAAAAAGGCTACTATAAAAATGTTACAGTAAGGACAGTACTCATGAATGGATTAAAGTGTATTAAGGAATAAATCTAGGGCCTTTGCACTAAACTGTACATTCTCAGCCCTTTTTCTCATTTTTGTTTCTGAGACAAGGTTTCATTAGACAAGGCTCAAACTTGCACTCCTCCTGTCTCAAATCTCCTGGAGTATTAGGATTACAGGCATGCACCACCAGGCCAGGAGATTTTTATCTTTTTTAAAAAACTAAAATAGGTGAGTTTGGTGGGGCCTGTCTGTAATCCCAGTACTTTTGAGGCTGGGGCAAGAGGATAGCCACAAATTCAAGGCCTGCCTGGGCTACACAGCAAAATCTTTTCTCAAAAAACTGAGGAGTGGGCTGGAGGGTTAGCTCAGTGGTTCCAGCGCCTGCCTTGCAAGCGCAAGGACCTGAGTTCGATCCCCGGTTACCACATATAATGCTGGGCGTGGTGGCTCACGCCTGTAACCCCAACACTCGGGAGGCAGAGACAGGAGGATTGCTGAGTTCGCGGCGGCTTGCCTGGGCACCATAGTGAGCTCAGGGCCAGCCTGAACTACAAAGCGAGACCCTGTCTCCAAAAAGAAAAAAAAAAAAAAAACTGAGGAGTGGGGATTTAGCTCAGTGGTTTCAGTGCCTGCCTTATAAGCACATGGTCCCAAGTTCCATCCCCAGTATCTCACACACACACACACACACACACACACAATTTATTAGAGGAAACAAAAGCCACATGCAATCATGAAATGTCTACAGTCCCTACTACTTGAAAGTTTGAGGTAATATCACATGAGCCTATCAATTCAAGGCCAGCCTGGGCAACAAAGCAAGACACTGTTTTCGAAAAACAAAAGGAAACAAATAGAAACCTTACAGTTGAAAATAGAATAACCAAAGTCAGAAACACTGTATGGGATACACAGCACAACAGAAAATGTCAGACTAAAAAGCCAGTGTGCTTGCAAGTTGATCAAAAGTAAGTAAATGAATTGAAAAACAGGAGAAAAAATATTGAAAATGAACAAAGTCTTAAGAGATCTGTGAAACAACAATAATCAACAGTTGTCATCAAGTTCTGGAGGACCTGAAAAGTACTAGTGTTATTATAGATAGCTAAACTACATAATGTAATAAGCAATCAGAAAGGGATTGGGCCCTCAAGTCAGCACTACCGGTGTAAAATGAGACATACCAAGATTGTGGCTGGGGGTGAATCTGAAGGGAGCCAAACCTCAAGATGAAGACAAAACAGCCAGGCCTGCTGCAGCCTCCCTTTAGATACACAGTGCCCTGAGAAAAGACTGTAATCTGCGTCACC
Organism: Thryonomys swinderianus; assembly: GCA_004025085.1. Classification (NCBI taxonomy): domain Eukaryota; kingdom Metazoa; phylum Chordata; class Mammalia; order Rodentia; family Thryonomyidae; genus Thryonomys; species Thryonomys swinderianus. The sequence goes on along the minus strand of PVIC010047536.1, from coordinate 2,451 downwards.
TGGTCCAGTGAGCCCAGACAGAGATCAGATGCATAGATGAGTGACCAGAACATCCAGACCCATACTCCTATCCCTTTCCAGGAATGCCTGGGTTGTTTCTATGTATCCTTGTTCTGTGACTTGTTTCCCTATTGGATTGATATTAGCTAAGCAACTATACAATCCTATAGGTTGATTGGAGTTTGGCCCGCAGTACCCACTTAGTGATTTTATTATATAAATTAGATTTGACAAAGATTTTCAGTGGCTATCCACTCAGGACCCCTCTAGGAGTATTCCTCTTCTCTTATTTCCAATAAAACTCACCTAACTTCCTCCTTTGGTTTGCGACTTCTTTGATGTTGTGAGATCAAGAACATAAGAGTTATTTCCCCCATAACAGTACAAACAGAACAAAAACTTTGAAAAGCTACTTGCTGAAAATTCCCCTAATTCAGCAAAATATGAATGTATACACTCAAAAAAGCTCACAATGCAGGGGCTGGGGATTTAGCTCAGTAGTTCAGGCGCCTGTCTTGCAAGTACAAAGTCCCAAATTCAATCCCTGGCACCACATAAAACAATACCAGGCGTGGTGGCTCACGCCTGTAATCCCAGCACTTGGGAGGCAGAGGCAGGAGGATTGCTATGAGTTTGTGGCTAGCCTGGACTACATAGTGAGCTCAGGGCCAACCTGAACTGCAAAGTGAGGACCTGTCTTAAAAAAAAAACACTCACAATGCCCAGACTCACCATAATCAAACTGCTAAAAACAGAGAACTCAAATTTTTAAAATATTAGATAGCTGGGCATAGTGATGCATGCCTGTAATCACATTACTTTGGGAGGCTCAGACAGAACACAAAATTCAGGCCCAGCATGGGCAAGTGACTCATCAGGTACACACTTTAAAAAGGGTTTAGGATGAAACTCTGTACAAAACCCCTGAGTCCAATCCCCAGAAATGACCCCCCCAAAAAATAGGTTTCTTACATTAGGGTAAGCCTGTAATTCTAGGTTCTCAGAGGCTGAGGCAGAAGAGTTCTAAGTTCTGGCCTGAGCTGGATGTGGCCCAGGTTTCTATTATCAAACATTCCAGCTTGAAAGTGTATCACAAGTAACACTGTGCTTGAAAGCCACACTGTAGTTGAGTGCTTACTTTTAAATTATTTTCCTTTTATGTCTTTTAAAAAAAGCATGCATATGATAGTGAAAAGTTGGAGACTGTATTAATACAGAAAAAAACTCAGTAATACCACAGTATATTGATACTGTGATAAGTGATTAAATGGTAAATTTACAAGGAAAATATAACAATCCTAATTATAAATACACCTCATAATAGTTTCAAAATACATGAAGCAAAACAAATACACAAATTCATCTGTGGCCAGAGGCATCAACGTATCTTCCTTAGGAACTACCACTCTAGCATCCAAAAAATCTGTGAGGATGTAGAACTGCACACACCCACCAAATCCATCTCACAGATATTTACAGGGCACTCCATTCAACACCAAAATGCACAAGCAAAACTGACGATCACATAGACCATACTGGAATTTAACAAATTATACAAAACATTTGGTACCAACCTGGACACACCAAGAACTATTTTTCCCAAAGCACTCAGCGGGGCTAAAACAAAAAGATCCTGGGTTTGAGGTTAGACTGTGCAAGTGCAAAGCTGGCTTAGACTACACAGTGAGATCTTGTACCAAAAGAAACCCCAAAAATCGAAACTAAAAAACAAACTCCCAGAGCCGGCGATTTAGCTCAGTGGTTCTGCCACCTGCTTCGCAAGCACAAGGTCCTGAGTTCAATCCCGGGTAACCACATACAATGCTGGGCATGGTGACACGCCCACCAGCCATCAATACCACATACCAGTGGTGGGCATGGTGGCTCCTGCCTGTAATCCCAGCACTTGGGAGGCAGAGACAGGAGGACTGCTGAGTTTGAGGCTTGCCTGGGCTCCATAGTTAGCTCAGGGCCAGCCTGAACTACAAAGCGAGACCCTGTCTCAAAAAAAAAAAAAAACTCCTAGCTGTGTATGTAGCCCAGTAATAGGACGGGCTGTGGTGTGTGCCTGTAACCTCAGCAGTTGAGAGGCCGAGGCAGAAGGAACACTGCAAGATGGAGGTCAGCTAAATTCAAGGCCAGACTTTAAAAAAAAAAAGTAAAGCAGGAGATCAGGGAAAGCTAAACCAGCATAGAAAGTGCGCATAACCAGAAAATGCACAGAAAAACAGCCCCCCCAAAAAAAATGCTATCTTCAATTCCTGGGAGAACTCAGGCAGGTTTTTGATAAGGCCTGATGTCAGCCAGAGAAGTGTAAGATACAGGACTGCCACCATTAACCTCCTGGCCATTGTGCTCTCTCAGTGGTCTGCTCAAAGTGTACTGTATTTCTCTTCCTACTTTTAAATGGCCCACATTGACCCTGCAGAGGTTTTTGTTGTTGTTGTTGTT
>PVIC010047535.1:0-13633 GCA_004025085.1 Thryonomys swinderianus | reverse complement strand
ACCACTATATATTCCAAATTACCTTAATGAAAATATGTGCCCCAAACAGAATATACCAATACCATGATACTTCCCAATCTATTTTAAAATGGAATCACTCAGGCTATTTCTCTTTCTTTCTCTCTTTCTTTCTTCCTTTCTTTCTTTCTTTCTTTCTTTCTTTCTTTCTTTCTTTCTTTCTTTCTTTCTTTCTTTCTTTCTTTTTCTTTCTTTTCTTCCTTTCTGATACTGGGAATCAAACTCAGGTCCTTGTTTGAGAATTAGGCATCAGAATCATTGAGCTAAATCTCCAGCCTAAGTGAAGATATATTAATTGCCCAATTTTAGATTAGATGGAGTACTTGGATTATGACTCTCACTCCGAATGATGTCTGTGATACTTAATGCCCACAGGTCACTAGAAACCTATACAAAGCAATCAAGAAATGCATTGCTAATTAGTTTCTAGTAGGCATTCGATTATGCATTCCAGTCTTTCTGTCTCCAATTACCATAGGGGCAGAAATTAGCCTGTAAGTAATTGCACTAGAAATGGGTTCATTGAGTAATAACTTTATATCCTTTCCTTAAAATGAAGGAGTTTCTCTCCCATTGTATGTGCAATTACTTCATTATGAGGCCCATTATTTTCAGCTCAATGTGATCAGAGCGAGGATTTGAGGTTCAAAATTCTAAACATATATAAAGGGCAAATTCTATGAATGTACCCCTTCTAGCTATCTATGACTAACTCATTAAAAACAACCAAAATTTAAATGACAGTCATTCACTAAATGCCACCACTATACACTTTAGAAATGTATTAGAATCGAATGTCCCAGTTCTTCTGCACTGTAGGGTGGGGAGTTGTACTTGTAGATATCTAGCTCATGGATATGCTGATCATATTTTTTTAATATCTGGCATCTTTCAGAAAATGATTGAATAGAGATGAGAGATGAAATTATGGTAACTTTAGGGTACATAGAATTCTTAGCATTAATCTCATATCAAATTGTACTTTTTCAAAGAGCAAGACATGAACTGAATCTACTTTTTCTCATTATTACTGGTAAACACTCTAGCTGAGGAAGTAAAGCTTACTAATCATAAGTTTGAATCAAATATTGAACATAATTCTAGATACAGGTATATTATGGAATCTTCATCATTAAGAAAACATATAGAAATGATTAACTTCAGGGAGGCCAAGCATTCTATTGTACGAGTTGTATATATGTTTCCCTAGATTTGCAACATTTGTTAACCATGGGAAATATAATATTGGACTAGAATGTATGTTATACATTGCATCAAGTGTGAATTTCTTATCACATTTAATTCTTGATACATCACCAGAAAAAACTATTATATGCATTTTAAATATTAGAAAACTCGTATTTGAGGTTAGGTATAATATAAAAGGTCACATAACTTGTTGATAGAAATAACTACAGAACAACTGAATAATTGCATTCCAAAACACATTGTTTTATCTACCCTACTTTAATATAGTGTTTTGAAGAATGATATTTCAGGAAGGATGCCTTCCAGTAAGTACAAACATGATTATTCAGAGAAAAGGCTCAGAAAAAGCATCTTTATTATGCCCTTAAAATTTTGTGACACAAAACCTTATTTTAACATATAATATGCAACAACTAAAATTAAGATCAGATATATATAGGAAAAATGTTATTCTTTTCTATTTTCATCCATGCTAATATCTACCAGGATATTTTTGTAAGATAGATGCAATTTTTTTAAGTATTCAATCATTGATTGGAGGCAATATATAATCTAGACAAGATCTTAAAATGTAATATTAAATAGAGAATTTCAGAACATTAACATTTTCATGTCAAATTTATTCTTCCCAACTTACCCATTAAATTTTTGAAAATGTACCCTTTCAGGTTCCTTTCAGATTTTTCCCTAAAAGAAATAATAAAAGTCATCAATACTGTCCCAAATCATTCTTGAAGTGGATTAATAGCCAAGAACTCTGATATTGTGTCATTTTACCTTCTTTAAAGAACCTTGAAAATATTTACATTAAAAAGTTAAATAAATAAGGCTTTTATTATGCATTGCTGGTTAAAATGCGAGATATATTCACAAGTAATTTGAGCTGCGCTTTGCAAATCTAGGTGATATTCTTGAAGAACAGACAATAAAAGCTGATTTGAAATGGCGAGATTCCAGTGTGCCATCTGAAATTGCCATCTGAAATTGTTGAATACCAAATGACTTGAAGACAGAGATTTTCCGTGATAAACATTCTATAATGCTTTGTTTTTACAGCTCAGCAGAAACCTAAATCCATCAGCAAATCAAAAAGGACGTGAAAACTGGTTGAGTTCCCATTTTGCAGTAGTACTTCTATAAATAATTTATAGCTCCGTAATGTATGAGCAAAAGCACTTAAACAAACCTATATTTTTATGTTACAGCCTGAAAATTCAGGAAATCATCTCTAAATATATCAACACATCACTCTCGACTCTTCCTGGGCCATTGTTTAATGTTTTTTCTCTCTGGACCAAGATGTTATTCTACCTGCGTGGAACCCCAGAATTTCTCCTTCATTAACTTTACTGGACCATCTTAAACCTTTCCTCCACCTGAACCATAAGTCTAATAAGACTTAAAAGCAGTTGTTTGTGGGGCCCTGGAACTTTTTCCAAGCTTGACTCAAAAATCTCTTCCTCTCTGATGCTTTCTGTCTTGGCCACTTTCTTCTTGGCCGAGAAAAAAAAAAACTTTATGCTCAGTTTAAAGGAGGAGAAGTTTGTTTGCTTCAAGGTTACAAAAGTATCGATCCGCTGTCAGCAGACACAAGTCCACAAAGGGAAGGGTAGGAAGACTAGGGAGGAAGAAAGCTGCTGTCATGGTAGCTAAGAAACAGAGATGGAAGGGAGGACCAGGCCGAGAGGAACCTTCCTTCATTTTGTGTTCTGTGAGGCACTGGGTACTATGCAGCATTCGTCATAGAGGCTCAAAAATTAAACTCATAGAGAGACAATAAAAAAGAAAAATATGAGAGAAAGAGAGATAGAGAGAGGAAGGAAAGGAGAATAAGGCAGAGGAGGCAGGTGAAGAGGGAAGGAGGAGTAAGAAACGAGAGGAAGGAAAGGAGAAAATAGAAAAATTCAGTGCTTCATAAATGGCAAAAGGGAGGCTCTAGAATAAAGAGAAACTAAGACTAGTATCAAGGATAAGTCTTATTCTTGTGCACAAACTGATTTCTTGAAGTTTTCAGAGTGTAAACATCAGCAGGACAGGCACCTCATCTGCCTTTTTGGGCTGGCTTTTCTAGGTGGCTGGTTACCAATATATGATCCTGATTTATTTAAAGACGAATATTGCCCTACTCATACCTAAAGCTCTTACTTCACCCTGAATCTACAATATCGAAGTAATTAACAGACATTTGGTGATGATCAGAGGAAACAAACGAAAGGGTGGAGGTGTTTTCTGAATCTTAGGCAGAGACACGTATTGTAATAAGGTATTGAGTTATTGCTTTTACAGAGACAGAAACAGAAAATGAGGTTACAGTGCATATGGACAGTGCATAGGAGTTCTATTTGTTTTGTTTTGTTTGGGTTTTGATTGAACTAGAACCTCAAATGGCAAGCACAAACCCTATCCCTGATATGTACCCCACCAACCCCTAAAGTGAGACGTCTGGACAGAGAAGGAAGCTGGAGGACACATCCGCTGGCTTCAAACACAGACTCGTCAGAGCTTTTTCTAGAGTGCTATTCAGAGGGAAGATGAGGACAGAAGGATAGAATCTTACCGGTCTCGTGTTTTCCAAATGATTTATTTTAAAAAATATGTTCTACCTTTTTAAGTACTCACACTTGGTAGAGATTAGAAAATTGCTGATTCTAATTTCTATACCTAGTCCTCTAACTTGGCTCATGTAAATGCTCAGAAAATAAACTTAGAGTTTTAATATTCTTACTGCATTCATATGGTAGTTCTCATTTATCAGTAAAGTGGCAACTAGGAAATAGAACTCATGGAGTGGCAGTTCAAGTCCATTTTGCATTCTGGAATAGGACTTTTGGTTCTCCAGACCAACAGCAGCAAAAACAGGGCTAGTATCTGCATGCATGTGCACGCGTGCGGGTGTGTGGACGGCTATGGTCGCTGTGCATTTGTAAGCTGTGGCACCTTTGTAATCTAACAGCTCGTTGCTCCCCAAAGATGATTTTGCTCAGAGGGAGAGCAAGCACCATAGCGCCCCCTGCAGCCCTCTTAGGTCTGAGACTCTTATGAAACAGGTACATTTCTACTGGAGTTGAAGTCCCGACGGTGAATGTGGCCCGGAAGTGAGAACAGAGCCCACTGGCTCCTGGCAGGGCCTTATAAGTCTCTAGCAGCAGACTGTGAGAGGCGAAGGTTGGAGCAGCCAAGTGCGGTGAGACACAAACAGAGAAATCGGGCCGTGACCCAGAGACAACATGGTGACCGCTTCAAGGCACAGAAAGACCTACAAGGTGCTGAATCCTCTGTAGCTGAGAAGACCGTGTCTTCCTGGCCTCTCTGGTGCGTTGCACTGGGAGTTTCATGTCGCTGGGCTGTCCTGTGTACCGTAGTGTGCTTGAAAGCAACCTCGACTGATCGTGCAGTCAGTAGACGGCGGCACCAGCACCCTCTACTACAGTAAGCATATGGCTTCAGAGATGGTTAATGTAATTCTGGGGTCTCCAGTTACCTTTCCACTTCATACCAGTTTTTGGAGACAGAAGAGCAGAAGAAGCAAAGTAATGAACTCAAGAGACTGTAAGAAAGGTGTCTCTTCAATAAGTGAACAATAAACCTATCTCTGAAATAAGTGTGAAATATAAGACACACAGATGAAGGGACAGCAGTTTAGTCAGTCGTAATTATTATTTCATTTATTCATGGATTTAACAGCCATCATTGAATACTATTCTCCAAGCACTGTGCTGAAATCCGGAGATCTCACTCAGTATGATAAATAAAAGATCATACATAATGCAACAATTTTAAAGCCATGTGCATAGAAAGAATTTCAGAACCTCTACGTAAAAGTGGCTAACAGGCCGAAGTAGAAGACTCTTCCTGTTTATTTCACTCCATCAAGTCTCTAAAAGTACTTTATCGTTAAATGTGAAAACATTTTTTAGTAAACCATTAATAGTCTCTTCACTCTCACATCATTTTTTAAATTTATAATATTCTTTGTGTCATGTCTGAATTTTAAAATAAAATTAATTTTGTTCTTTCACACTCGCAGCAGAAGAGGCCTCGCTGCAGCAGTGGAAGTCTTGCCAAGCTTTTTGGACCAGGCTGAGATCCGTACTCAGGGCAGGCTGCTTTCCCAGACAGAACTATTTGCACCTGGGCAGGCACTGGAGGGCGGTGCAAATGCTTCACCTGCGCTTTCTCGGGGACATCTGGGGAGGCCTCTGTAATAAGCCCTGGTCAAGTGAAGAGTGAACACTGCTCTCCGGGGAGGATCCACTTCAGTTCGTTGTCACAGACCTCATCTAGCTGACATGGAAGGAAATACTAGGTAGAAGCAAGGAGAACAGTCTGAGTTTCAGGAGGGATTGCAAATGTCACGGACCACTCTCAGCAACAGATGCGTTTTAATTATCCTGCCCTCATCTATTATTCTGATGCTTCTGTGTAGAAGTCGTGTAGCTTCTTCATTTCTATATGTCTGGGGCAGAAGCACATCTTCCATTTATTACTTGCTGGTCAAATTCTAGTGCTTTAAAATGTAGCAACAATGATGTTAATTTACTGGTTAATGGTTTTGCTTTCCTTGATCTCAGTTATGAGGAAGATCCTTTAGATTAGAATACCCCAGAGTATCTTATTTCTGTCTGATGGAATAAGGCTAATAAGGTATTTGTTTAGATTGAACTATCTACTGTTTGAGGTCAGACAACCTCACATACTGATTTGTCAGAGAATGTGCATAACTGTTTGGATAATGTGTAGTTCTTGAAAAACAAGTCTTTTTCAGGGCTTTCAGAATCCACTGTTACTTCTAATGAGAGAATGCACACAATATTTAAAATTGTTATTTTCAAGAAAGAAGGTCTTCTTGTATGAATGCCCCAGAACTGTAACCATTGTTGAGAAAACCGTAGACCAAGAAAAATGATTTACTTTTAAAGTGTAAAGAACTAAGGAATTTTTCAAATCATTTTTTTAAATGATGTGTCTACCTGGGGTTCTGGTAGAATAAATCTTATTTTAGTAGGAATAAAATGGCACAAATATTATTTACTTTTCTGACATTTATGTGTTTGTTTTCTTTCTCCATTTACCTTTACAGGAATCATAAAACTGAATTAGAGAACCACTCCTGTGTTTACAAATGCTTTCTGTGTAATTGGGGTATGTTTTATTGATATGAGCTCAGCATCAATAACATGATTAGTGGATATATATGAACATTTATTACCTAATTGGTACCTATCCTCTTAAGTGTAATCAGATAATATGATTTTTATTATAGAAAAAAATAAACTGATTATATTTCTCATAAAAGTAAGGCTTAAGCTTTCTTTAAAGCTCTCATATCAAGGAGATAGGAACAACAGAAGTGTTTCAGACAAATATGAAATGTTTATTAAAGTGATTCAAACCTTGAACAGCCTTGAACAGCCTTGTTGATGACTATCCAATTGGCTCCTATGCATTTAAATATGATAAAATGTTTTTAAATAATCTTAATTTATCATTTTTTTCAAAATAATTTAAAAAATTTTATTCTCAGCACAGTGAGTTAGATTGGGTCTGAACTGGTAATTCACTTTTACACATGAAGACAATTAATATTTGAGAAATAACTAAATAAGAATATCTTAGGGTCTGAATTTCAATGAGACCCAGGAGTTTATTTGGTAACAATGTAGCAATTATGTTTGTGTGTGTGTGTGTGTGTGTGTGTGTATGGTACAGAATAAAACTATATGTCTATTTTCTGAATTTTTTTAAAAAAATGTGTGGTGTATGTAATAAATATCATATATCACAGACCAGACTACAACATGAATTATGGATAGAAATTTGCAAAGCAAATTTAATTAATTCATATTTTTAAATGAATACAATCAATTCCTATTTAATCAATTCACCTTACCTAGCCTAATCAATCATTAAAAATCATTTGTCAGAAAACTACAATAATTTTAGAGGAATTCTAAAATATTAAACTGTGAATATCAGACAACACATGATATTGAAAGGCAATAAATTTCTCTATACATTTAATGTTGAAATAGTTTGCTTCCTTTTATGAAATGTGCCATGAAACCATTATGTTCACATATGCACACACATGAACACAAATAACAACAAGAAGCACTTATACTTGCTTTACAGGAACTTTCTGATGGGCCATTTTAGCTGCAAAAGTGTAGCTTGCTATGCACAATTAGAACAAAAGAGAGGAGACAAAATAAACTAAATATAGGAGAAAAATTGAGCTGAGGTTGTAATATGATCATTTTTCATCCTGCATTGAATACACACCATGTAGGAAGCAAAGTTACACTCACTGAAATTGCTGATCAAATAATAACAATAATAATAACAATAAGCTACTGATTAAAAACTTCCCAAGATGTTCATAATTAAGAGTTTCCTTCAGAAAAAGATGTGCCAAGATGGTCTAATAAGGGACCTCTCCCTCTTCAAGGAGGAACTTTTTCACTGTCTCCTCTCTGTTGTGCTGTACTGGTCTGTTTTGTCTCAGGGCCAAATTTTACATAAAATGCAACAGTGCTGTGTGAACAGCTTTTGGGGAGATGAACTTGAAAGAAAGTGACTATATTGTAGTTTCAGTTCTGCTGAAGAAGTGAAAAGGGAAATGAGGTTATGATCGAATGAGACACAGGGTTTACCATGAAGTCAAAATTGTTGCAGAGTTGACCACAGGAATGATTTGACATGAATTCAGAGAGGAAGCAATAGAATAATGTTGGAATACAAGTATTTTAGTTTTCTTCTGAAGAACAGAGGGTCTTTGAATACTATCTTGCCTTACAGACTTTGGAGCATTGCAGTTAGGATGCAAATAAAACATACTGGGCTCACTAATTGAAAGCCTATATGCTTGGCTTCATAAATCACCAAAAGACAATGTCACTTCCTCTAACTTTCCCTTAGGAGATTGATAGGGGCTACATCAATGATGAAAAGGGCAAAGTCATAGCCTTCTCATTTTCAGGAGAATTGATTTGATTAGATACTTGTAAATAATTCTGCTATAATGTAATCACGTAAATAAAGTCAAAGTCAAAATAATCCTATGTGGCTGGTCATGGTAGTTCATGCCTGTAATCCCAGCACTCAAGAGGCAGAGGCAGGAGGATTGCTGAGTTCGAGCCTTGCCCGGGCTACATAGTGAGCTCAGAGCCAGCCTGAACTAAAAAGCGAGACCCTGTCTCAAAAAAAAAAAAAAAATCCTATGTGGGCTTTGTGAGAAGGCTCTTACTTTTTATTTCTAATAAATACTTTTAGCCCATAGTCCCATAATTTTAAGCCTTGAGAGCAAACAAATAAAAGCTTTCATAAGTGCAGTAAAGCAAGTGCCCATGAACCTGTCTAAAGATAGATTCAAATAGACTTTTATATATAATTGTGCAATGGTACTAGAAGCTTGTAGCTTGCTGAAAAAAAAATATTTTTTTTGACAGGGTCTCACTTTGTAGTACAGGCTGGCCCTCAGCTCACTATGTAGCCCAGGCAAGCCTGGAACTCAGCAATCCTCCTGTCTCTGCCTCCCGAGTGCTGGGATTACAGGCGTGAGCCACCACGGCCAGCACTGTGGTATGTGGTATTGATGGCATTTGGCTTGAGTTGCCACGCCTAGCATTGTATGTGGTTACCAGGGTCGAACTCAGGGTCTTTGTGCTTGTGAGGCAGGTGCTGGAACCACTGAGCTAAACCTCTGGCCCGAGAATATTTTTTTTAAATGTGACACATTATACCTTTCATAATATACATGAATTTGGGCCGGAGGGTTAGCTCAGTGGTTCCGGCGCCTGCCTCGCAAGCACAAGGTCCTGAGTTCGATCCCCGGTAACCATATACAATGCTGGGCGTGGTGACTCACGCCCACCAACAATCAACACCGCATACCACAATGCCGGACGTGGTGGCTCACGCCTGTAATCCCAGCACTCGGAGGCAGAGACAGGAGGATTGCTGAGTTCGTGGCGGCTTGCCTGGGCACCATAGTAAGCGCAGGGCCAGCCTGAACTACAAAGCGAGACCCTGTCTCAAAAATAAAAATAAAATAAAAATAATATACATGAATTTGCATTACTTGTTGATGAAATTTCATATAAGGACATCTCTCATTAACAATTACACATTACATAGAGCTTACTATGCCAATCATGACAAAGAATACTGACAAAGTTCCTGATGCTAACTGGTAAACCTAAGGCACACATAAACATTAATTACATACACAATCCAAAAACATCTTTTAAGGTACAAAAAAGTAGAGGTGTGATTTACTAGAAATGAAAAGAAAATACCCAAATGTCTCCTAGCTGATAGAATTATGAGACTAACATTAATTTTCAAAAATTAGTGGTATTGTACATTATTTTCAGTAACTTTCATGACAGTTTCTATATGTTGACATTTTTAAATATTTCAAAATGAACAATATCTCAGATGAATTAGATCTTTAAGTTATAAAAACAAAAAAGAAAATAAGACTGAGTTGATTTCTCCCAAATGTTATTAAGGTCAAATATATGCACTGTTAAAACATTTGCCAATAAATTCTACATTTTTTCTTTTCGGTACTGGGGATTGAACTGGGTACTTTGTGGATCCAAGATTGGCACAGTACCACTTGAGCTAAATCCCCAGGCCCATTCTACATTACTTTAAAAGACTGGTTAACATGAAATTCATATGAGCAAAGATTTTTTTTCAATATGAATCCATTTGTGCCTCGAATTTCAATCCTGGGCACTGTTTTTCATGACTTTCAGCATTATATCTTTTACCATTGGACAGTGTAGACTCAGGTTGTAGAACAGAGGCTTGAGCATTATTCTAATGTCAGGTTTAAATATAAAGAGTCTAGGTTGTGGATAAGCAAATGCATACGCAATAGTGGAGATGCGAGTGTAGATTTTCTTCCTTACACAGAAGTATTTTGTTTTAGCCCTGGTTTTGCTTTACTTCAGTATTGGAAAAACATTTCTGTCATTATGCACATGGAGCAAACCAAATTTTATAGTCACATGGTCTTTAGAAAAGGTTCTGGATCTAAGTCTTCGAAAAAGCCTTCCTCGCTTTCAGTGGTTGATGTCTGAGCCTCAGGTACTCTGGATGCAGAAAAAGAAAAAAAAAATTACAAAAACACGGGAAGGGCGTGGGACCTGGGATCTAGCTGACCACACTCAGGGACTTAAGAGCGAGGAGCATTTCCAAGCAGAGTGTTTCAACCTGCCAGTTTCTGAGATCCTAAGAAGAGGCAGTCCTTTCTTAGCCAACCTGAGTTTTATGTATAATCTGAAATGAAGAAGCTTAGGCAGTGCTGACATGCTCAGGGGGAATGGATAATGTGCTCTGTGATTAGGAAGAAGGCTGGCACAGGGAAAGCCCATCTCCAGGAAGGGCCAGAAGACTGCAGAAGGAGAGTAGTCAGGAGACCACTCTTCCTGTGATAGGGACCACCAAACACAGCCTGCCATATGCTGAAGGAAGTGGGAAGAGGTTTCCTGAAGCAACTGCAGGAGGAGGATCCTGCTACGCTCCACTCCTCATGGGACCCGGGCTGGAGGTATCTTCTGAAGGCATCTGTCCCTTTGGTGGCCAGGGGAGGCCTCCAGATTCTCTGAGTGAAAGGCTACTACCCCGGTCACTGCCCAGCTCCAGGCTTTCAGTGACCTGAAGGGCCAGTTTTATTAATAAAATAAAAGTTTTTATTTTAAATCATGCTTAGATAACCAGTTAGAATAGATTCAGGCTCAGTGATTTCTTGAAATTTAATTTTTCCAATGTTTTGATTTTGTATTTTTATCAGTACATGTTTGCAGTACATAACGTTGCTTTGACTCCTTAAGGAAGGTAGCTAGAAAGGGAATGGTTGAGCCTGATGGAATTTCAGTTTCTGGCTTTTGACTACTCGCCACACTGATTTCCATAGTGATGGTGCCCCTTTACTCTCCCGCCAGCGACGGGGCAGGATTCCCTTTGCCCCGAGCCTCACCAGCATTCGTCATCATTTGATTGCTTGATGTTATCCGTTCCTCGCGGAATACACTAGAACCTCAGTGCTGTTTCGATTTGCCCTTCTCATATGGCTGGTGACCGGAACCATTTCTTTATGCGTTTCTTGTCCATTTGTACTTCTATGAAGTGAGGAAACTGGATTCTCGATGAGTTGACGTATTAGCTGAGATGCTAAATTCAAGGTTAAAATAAGACTCACACCCAAGTTTCTTGGATTCCCAAAGACTTTCAGTCAACACCAATACTGTGTTCAAGGGAGGTTTTAGGTCAGTGCTTCTACCAAAGGACTCCCCTGCTCCTCTGAAGGTGATGTTGGTCTCTTAGAGTCATGAATAAGGTGTCAGGGCTGGAGATTTAGTTCAGTAGTTCTGGCGCCTGCCTCCCAAGTGCAAGGTTCTGAATTTGATTCCAGTAACCACATACAATGCTGGACGTGGAGACTCACGCCCACCAGCAATCAATACCACATACCACAGTGCCAGGCGCGGTGGCTCACGCCTGTCATCCCAGCACTCGGGAGGCAGAGACAGGAGGATTGCTGAGTTCGAGGCTTGCCTGGGCTACATAGTGAGCTCAGGGCCAGCCTGAACTACAAAGCGAGACTCTGTCTCAAAAAAAAAAAAAGAAAAAAAGTTTCTGTGATTATACAATTCTGATTGTTACTTTTATCTAATTGTTTACTCTATAATATTAATAACATTTTGCATATTAATTGATACTTAGTAAGGTTCATCTTAATATTGTGTATATACATATCTGCACACAATAATACAGAAAATAATATTTCTTGTATGTTTCATCTATTGTTACCTCTGCAAAATGAAGAGTTTAGCAAATAAATATTAAGGTAAACATGCTATATTAAAAGGAATACATTGATACAGAACAAGTAATATCCCTGAATACAAAACTCTGTTGACTCTCCACAAATGCGTTGAAGTAAAAAAAAAAAAAAAATGAGGAAAGCTCAGTCAAGATAAAGATTTGGAAATGTTGTGAACTGTCTTTTAATATGATCCATAGAAAACATGGAAAAGAAGTTCATACTTCATAGTGAAACACTATCACTGGTTTGTTTACAGGCAGATAATTTGTGACTCAAGCCATTTCTTCAGAGTCATTAAAATTCACATTTTTAAATGATCATCTTACAAAATTAAATTTTCTTTCCTAGTGAACAATTACTGTAAATTTAAATGTGATAGTTTAAAACTTATTAACTAATACATGTTCAATGATTTGTGTAGCAACATTTGGTAGACAAACTCTGCACAGGAGATAATTTCTAACTTCATGAGGCTTCTAGCAAATTCAAGAAAGGATAGATCTCCCCTGGAGTTCTGAGTGGAAACATAATGTATTACTGCTATATAAATAAGATGCTAAAGAAGTTCCACAAAGGGACCCCTATATCAGCAAGTAATTCTAAGTAGCATACTTGTTACTTGGTCCATTTTGTATGGAGTTTCAAAATGTTTTCATAGTATCTATTTGTTCACATCTAGAATGTTCATCACCTTCCCCTAGATATGAATCAAGAAGAAGTTAAAGTTTTACATGAATCAATCTGACTCGCTAAAGTAGGCATCTTTCTCTTCTCACTGCCCCAAAGCCAGAGGACCAGAAGGTGATGAGCTATGAAATCACTGATAATTATATTGTTAGAAAAATGTCTCATTCATTTCTACAGCTACATTCATTTTTTCTACCAACTCCTCTTTATCTGCCATTTAGCAAGAATCCAATTACCGAGCGCAAGCTTACTGCTTCATAAATAACATCTTCTTGGCTTTCCAATCACACCATTCCAATGCTGTATTTTGTCAGCAAAAGTCCTATTTTTAAAAATAATACTTTGACCATCTGCTTGGCCATATGCGCTACACATCAGCGAGTGTTAGATGCTCTGTGAGTTTTATGGAGGTACCGCGAGCCTCGCATGTGTTTTCTTTCATAATTAGCATTTTACAACCACATTAAATTGATCACAGGTAAACTGTTTCATTTTGGTGTGTTATTTTGATTGTAATCAGACTACTTGCTGGAAAGTGATTTTGTAGCCAATATATTTTAGTTATAAAGCGTTTTCTTGCCTTTTTTATAGCAAATACATTATTTTAAAGGTCATACTTGTCAGACCTATAAACTACACCCCAGACTTGCGGTGTAAGGCACCCCTCGGAGGAGCCGTCAGTGTTTACCTTCGCCGTAGAAAGTTACTTCAGCATTCCCGTCGCTTTGGGTGCCTGATGATCTCACTTGCAGACTCCACAATTGGCTCCTCCCACATGCGGAGAGAAAGCGCTCGCTCAGGGGTTCTCTGGGAGACGGGAGGTTTTAAGTCTTGTGTGCGTATGCTCATGCACGCCTATTGAAAAATCTCTTTACCGAT
>PVIC010047534.1:0-13846 GCA_004025085.1 Thryonomys swinderianus | reverse complement strand
TTACTATATATAAGCATGCATTCACATGTACACACACAGACATGTGCACCCACACACATACACACCCACACATTTTCTCCCCAAGCTTCCCTGACCACATTGGTCATATTTCCAATTACTTAAAAATCCTATCTTCAGGGCTGGAGATTTAGCTCAGTGGTTCCAGTGCCTGCCTAGCAAGCACAAGGTCCCTGGTTCAGTCCTGGTAACCACGTACAATACTGGGTGTAGTGGCTCACGTTCACCAGCAATCAATACCACATACCACAAATGCAGGGCTTGGTGGCTCAAGCCTATAATCCCAGCACTCAGCAGGCAGAGGCAGGAGGACTGCTGAGTTTGCGGCTTACCTGAGCTACATAGTGAGCTCAGGGCCAGCCTAAACTACAAAGTAAGACCCTGTCTCAAAAAAAAAAAATCCTATCTTTATATCTATTTCCAATATCAAAGAAAAGCAAAATACACAATAGTATTAAAATTGGATCAGTCAGTTCTGACAAAAAAAAAAACCCACTACATTCAAATTCCAGTGTTAATCTGGATAAAAGATAGAAAAAGACTGAATTTATAGGTAATCTTGTCAAAATAAAGAAGCAGCTTAAAAAACATGATTCTTTGAAACAAATCCATCTGTAACTTATTTTTACAATATTTTCATTTTGGAAATCATTTAGTGAACAATGCACATTCCAGGAAATGTGTTATTCAAGATACAAAAATTTTATAGGTCTATTGGATAATATCCTCATTACATTATAATAAAAAAAATCCTCTACATTCTTTTTATGGGCCTCTGAATAAAAAAATTCACAAATCAGGTCGGAGATTTAGCTCAGTGGTTCCTGCGCCTGCCTCGCAAGTGCAAGGCCCTGAGTTTGATCCCGGTAACCACATACAATGCTGGGTGTGGTGACTTATGCCCACCAGCCATCAATACCACATACCACAGTGCCAGGCGTGGTGGCTCACGCCTGTAATCCCAGCACTCAGGAGGTAGAGGCAGGAGGATTGCTGAATTTGAGGTTTGCCTGGGCTACATAGTGAGCTGAGGGCCAGCCTGAACTACAAGCGAGACCCTGTCTCAAAAAAAAAAAGAAAAAAAAAAGAAAAGAAAAAATTCACAAATCCTTGTCTTTTATTATCCACAATATCCAAGTGCAGTTCCATTAATTTTTGCAATACAATTTGCTTTAACAGGTGCAGTTCTGCAGAGCATGGTAGCACAGGCCTGTAATTCCAGCACTCTGGATGCTGAGGCAGGAAAACTTCAAGTTCAGGTACAGACTATGCAACTTAGTGACTCAGTGAGGCAATGTCTCAAATAAAAAGGGGTTGGGAATGTAGCTCAGTGCAAAAACCCTGGGTTCAAATCTTCGGTTCAATCACACACACAGACACACAGACACAGACACACTTACACACACACAAAACATAAAACAAAAACAAGAAAGAAACATGAAATTTTACCTGTGTTACATAAGGCAGCAGGTAGTGGGAAAAATGGTCTTTGTATAAATTGATGCACAGGCTGTTTCTTGATAGTGTATGGATTCATTATATGATATAATCTACATTAAAAACAATTATAATGATATTTTAAGATACCTAATCATTTAAAGTCAGTTTCTATTTCTCATGTATAAAAGACATTGAAGTTTAAACATAACCATCAAATAAAAATAATGACAGAGCTGACTTTTCCATCTTTTTATTTCTACTTAATTGGTCAAGTAATGTAAACAATTTAAATATAGGTAAAAATCACATGTTCACAAATTCACAGCTTTGATAAGTGGCAGTCATGGGCTACTATAACATCCAGCGAGAAAGAGCTGTGTATGTATCAGTGATTTAAATCTGTAGTTCAGTCCCTTAACTATGTTTAATCAATGCAAAGAAGTTAAGGATTTTGTTTTAAAACTATGTAACAGTCACATGGGTCAAAACTGATAAAAATATGTACAACGAAAATCCTCACTCCTTCTCTGTCCTCTACCACCATATCATCTAGAAGATTACATATACTACCTGTTTTAAAAGTAAAATCTGGGGCCAGAGATTTAGCTCAGTGGTTATGGTGCCTGCCCAGCAAGCACAAGGTCGCTGGTTTGATCCCCAATAACTACATACAACAAAACTGGGTGTGGTGACTCATGCCCATCAGCAATCAGTACTGCATACTGCAATGCCGCATACTACAATGCTGGGCCTGGTAGCTCACGTCTGTAATCCCAGCGCTCAGCGGGCAGAGGCAGGAGGCTTGCTGAGTTCAAGGCTTGCCTGGGCTATATAGTGAGCTCAAGGCCAGCCTGAACTACAAAGTAAGA
Source organism: Thryonomys swinderianus (assembly GCA_004025085.1). NCBI lineage: Eukaryota > Metazoa > Chordata > Mammalia > Rodentia > Thryonomyidae > Thryonomys > Thryonomys swinderianus. The sequence continues at coordinate 11,519 of PVIC010047534.1, read as the reverse complement.
CCCTGTCTCAAAAATAAATAAATAAAATATGGGGTGTAGTTCAGTAACAGAGTTATTGGATTTGATCTCCAGCATCACACACACACATGCATGCACACACACATGTATACAGAATACAGGATGAGCATCCCTAATTGGGCAATCTGAAATGCTCTAAAATATAAAACTTAAACAATGACAAGAAGGTACAAGTGGAAAACTCTACACCTAACCTCCTCTGACAAATCACAGACAAAATGCAGACACCTGAAAACCACTGTATAAAATTATCTTCAGATTATAAGGCATTTATGAAATATTAATGAATTTCATGTTTAGACTTGGGTGTCAGCCCAAATATACTATGTTATATACATGCAGAATGACACAAAATCACAAGTCCCAAACTGAAAAACTTCTGATCCTAAGCAGTTCACATAAGGGGTAGGTACTCAACTTATATTTCAGTGCTTTAAAATAGTCTAATAGAAACTACTATTATCCTCCAAACTGCTAAAGCAGCCAATATATATACTTGATTGGTAATGTAATTTTATGAAACTTTATCCTCCTGCCTCAGCCTCCCTAGAAGCTGGGATTACAGGCATGTGCCACCATTCCAGGTTTGCACATGTCATTTTGTATTTTAAGCACAGGAGTTACTTCTGTAATCATACATGTTATCACTTGTTCAAAAGAAATTTCTCTATTTTCATCAAAAATAGGCTGGAAGCAACAGAGATTACATCACATTTTCTTACAAAACCAGAATTCTACTTGTCATAAAGAAAGAGTGAGCACTAAATGTTTCCACTTAAAGATTGTCTAAAATTTTGCCTATCTTCAATAATCTCTAAATGTCATTTATAAACAAAAGAGTACTTGCACGTTGTAGGCCTGTTACCCAGAATTTCTTTACAACACTAAATGGGGAATGAAGGAATCTGTGCAGCCCTGGCTGCCATACTTTCTGCTAGTTCATAACACTCAACCACAGTGAAATATGCCATCACTTCAATTATTACAGTTTTTTTTTTTTTTGAGACAGGGTTTCACTTTTTTCAGGCTGGCCCTGAGCTTACTACGAAGCCCAACCAAACCTCGAACCCAGCAATCCTCCTGCCTCTGCCTCTCAAATGCTGGGATTACAGGTGTGAGCCACCACGCCCGGCACTGTGGCATGTGGTACTGATGGCTGGTAGGCATGAATCACCAACCCAGATATTGTATATATTTACTGGGGATCCAACCAGGGACCTTGTGCTTGCTAGGCAGGCACCAGAACCACTGAGCTAAATCTCCGGCCCAATTATTACACTTATTACCACACTCATGAGTTCTTCATTATTTGCTAATGTCCTTCTTACTAGACTGGAAATTTATTAAGGGAGGAGACTGTATTCATTTGTGTCCCTAGCAGCTAGCATTATGGCCTCAATTCCTCATTTCTTTTTTTTTTTTTTTTGCTTTTTGAGACAGGGTCTCGCGTTGTAGTTCAGGCTGGCCCTGAGCTCACTATGGTGCCCAGATAAGCCGCCGCGAACTCAGCAATCCTCTTGTCTCTGCCTCCCGAGTGCTGGGATTACAGGCGTGAGCCACCACGTCCTGGATTGTGGTATGCAGTGTTGATTGTTGGTGGGCGTGTCTCCACACCCAGCATTATACATGGTTTCCGGGGATTGAACTCAGGTCCTTGCACTTGTGAGGCAGGCGCCGGAACCACTGAGCTAACCCTCCGGCCCAATTCCTCATTTCTAAATGAAGTTAATATTCAAAGCTACTCATAAAAGCAGTGATGGTATGTCTTATAACCCACGTGAAGCATTTAATTCAGTGCCAAGCCACTCAGTAAGTACTTAATAAATGATAGCTACTACCATAATTATTATGTAAATATGTGCACAACAGTTACACTTAAGGAATGGAGCTTATGTTTTGAGATGAAATCTCCTTATAAATACTCTGGAATTTGGAAATACTGTATACTCTAAGAACAGCATTCCTGTCCCTTCGATCCAGAGAAATAAACAGCAGCATGGATAAATTAGAAGCAAGTTTGAAAACTAAAATTAAGTGAGTTAAAACATCTGAGCAGGATGTGGTGGCTCACACCTGTAATCCCAGCACTTGGGGGACAGAGGCAGGAGAATTGCAGAGTTCCAGGCTTGCCTGGGCTACATAGTGAGCTCAGGGCCAACCTGAACTACAAAGCGAGACCCTGTCTCAAAAAAAACTAAAGAAAAAAAAAATCTGAAAGACGTCTGAAATATACAAGGGAGAGAAGGTGTTAGCTAACATAACATTCTTCTGAAAACTTAGTTCTAAGAAAAATACTTCAAAAGTACCATTAAAAGTAGAACTTATAGGGCTGGGGATTTACCTCAAGTGGTTCCGCGCCAACCTTGAATGTACAAGGGCCTGAGTTTGAACCCTGGTACCGCAAAAAAAAAAAAAAAAAAAAAAAAAAAAAGTAGATACTTCTAATACTCAAAATGTCAAACTGGTAGGCAGTCCTTTTTGTTGTTGTTCCAGAAATAAAGGGTCCAGCACCTTCTAAACAATGCTGTCAGGTGTCTTCGCGAAGCTGAAACTCAAATGCAGGGCTCAGGGTTGGGGAAAAATGAGAGGAACTGAGAGGATTTTGGTGGCGACATCAGGGGTCTGGATTTTCCTCAGAGCTGCATATCACTTAGAAGATCTGACTTGGGCGCGACATGTCTGTTTCCTGGGCCTCACTGGAAAAGTGAGGCAGAGTATTTTTCCCCTTCGGTGTCACCTGATTTTGTGTTAAGAGGAGAATGAGCACACGTGATGAGGGTTGGGAGCACACAGTTTAAAACTAGTTTCCTTCTGCCCTGCAGAGTCTCCGCGAGCCTCCCCCGGGCTCTGGGCCTCAGAGTCCGCCCGCCCGAGGCAGAGGCGCCTGACGGCGCATCCCGCAGCCTCCACCTCCTCCTCAGGGTCGAACCTCCACCTCCACCTACGCCGAGGGCAGGCCTCCGGCTCCACCAGATGCTCCACTCCCTTCCCCTTGACAGAGCGTCGGAGAGGCAGTGACAGCTCCGCTAAACCCAGCGACAACCCTATTTCTCACTTAGGGGCCGTCACCTACCGGCTGCGCAGCCCAACGGCAAGAGTCGTAGCTCTCCAACCCCACCAGGCGGAAGCGGCCATGGGCTCAGTCGAAGAGTACGCAGCCGCAGATGAGTTCACTTTGCCTCGGAGCCGCAGAAAGCTGGCGCAGGCGCAGACTATCAGGGAATTGAGTCCGGACCGGGAGGAGCGCACCCTACAGGCGCGGGGGCGGCGTTGCTGCCACGGCTGCACCGATTACAGCTAAAGGACTGCCTAGCTTTGCCACACTGGCAAACTATTTCTTACGCATGCGCAGAGGCTTACGTCTCTTTTAAACTGAGTGCTTTGCTGGTCCTGCAGTTAGAATGTTGTTCCAATATTTCCTCTTGTGGGACCTCCTTGCCCTCCAGGCCTAGTATAATGACAGCCCCTAGTCTCTTCTGGCATGAAACACTTTCTTAGACTTTGCTGACAGCTTTGTAGTTTGTAGAATATCCTTCAACAGATATTTGACTGAGGTCATTCTCTTGGTTAGAATAGGGCAATGAGTTGGAGGAGGAACACAGAGGCGATGTGCCCTTTTCTCCTGACCTCATAGAGAGTCATGCACGGTCAAGCGTGACTCCTCATTTGCTGATGTTACCCTTGGTCTTCTATCTAGGCGGCATCTGTCAGATTTCTCCATTGTTAACTTTACTCTCCCACTCCTCTTTGGAAGTACAGCCCACAGCCCAGGTTTAAGGTGTATGGAATTAAGCTCCACTCCTTTGGGAGGAAAGCTACATAAACTAGTTGAAATTCTGTGAGATTTTTTTCTTCTCCACTCATTCAACATTTTAAAAATATCAGTATTTTCTGTAGTATTCTTTTTACAATTAATACTATGGTATTTATTTTATTATTTATTTATTTATTTAGAGACAGGGTCTTGCTTTGTAGTTCAGGCTGGCCCTGAGCTCACTATGTACCCCAGGCAAGCCTGGAACTCAGCAATCCTCCTGCCTCTACCTCCCGAGTGTTGGGATTACAGGCGTGAGCCACCACGCCTGGCACTGTGGTATGTGGTATTGATTGTTGGTGGGCGTGAGTCACCACGCCCAACATTGTATGTGGTTACCGCGATCGAACTCAGGACCTCGCGCTTGTGAGGCAGGCGCCGGAACCACTGAGCTAAATCTCCAGCCCTTATTGCTCCAAGTTTTTCTAGTTTTGACCTTGGAAGTGCTTTCAGGTTGGCTTCTGTGTCCTTGTGACTTTCTTTAAACACTTCTTTTCTTTCTAGATTCCTTACCCTGCAAGATGCTCCTGGTACCTTTTGTGTATTTCCTGCTTCAGCCCTAGAATCAGCCATTTCTCCTCAGAGACCTGACTTCTTTTAAGAATAGTATTCAGAAAGAGGTAACTCGGTGGTAGGCATCCATTTACTTTTCATTCTTTTTTTTTTTTTTTTTTTTTTTTTTTTTTTTTTTTTTTTTTTTTTTTTTTTTTTTTTTTTTTTTTTTTTTTTTTTTTTTTTTTTTTTTTTGAGACAGGGTCTCGCTTTGTAGTTCAGGCTGGGACTGAGCTCACTATGTAGCCCAGGCAAGCCTGGAACTCAGCAATCCTCCTGTCTCTGCCTCCCAAGTGCTGGGATTACAGGCATGAGCCACCACACCTGGCATTATTTGTGGTTACCGGGGATCGAACTCAGGACCTCGCGCTTGCAAGGCAGGCGCTGGAACCACTGAGCCAACCCTCCGGGCCCATTCTCTTATTCTTTTATCTGGTCCCTCCACACAGATCGCTTGTTTCTCATCACTAAATTTGACTACCTGAGCATTAGACACGCTATAGTATTGTCCTCATTAATTGTTCATTTGTCTCTCCCTCTGGCAATTTCCATTCAATTTCTAGTACTGCTGCATTTTATATGAATGTGAAAGTGCTCTATGAGATATCAATAGCTCCACGTGTAAAATATGAAATAATGCAAATACTAAAATGTGTCAGGGAGCTGGTTGGTGTGGCCTACATCTGTAATCCCGGCACTCTGCAAAACTGAGGCTGGAGGATTTGAAATTCTAGTCCAGTTTGGACAATTTACCAAGATTCTGTTTCAAATTTTAAAGCAAAAAAATATTTTTTTTAAAGAGCGCTATGGATGTAGTTCAGTGTGAGAACCCTGGGTTTAATTCCCAGCAAGGGAGGCGAGGGAGGGGGACCCAGGATGGGACGGGGTGGGCGTCTGCCAGCAAGGAAAATAAATGAAATCTATTGGGTTGAGGGAACTGTGTCATTACCACATGGTGGTGTCACTATTACTGTGGATCAAAGTAATCCCTCTAACATTGTTACATTGTTGATGTAGATTACCACCCCATTTAGGGAGTTAAAGTACGTTTTTTCTCAGCCTAGAGGTCCAAAGTTTGAAATAATTTAATTGAGAGAAAGGCAAGGTGTCATCAATACACCTTCAAGAGTTTCTAAGAGGAAGACATTTCCTTGTCTTTCAGCTTCTAGTGACTATGATGCTTAAATTTCTTGGCTTCCTCCACCCTAAAAGTTCATCTTCCAACCTCAGGACAGTCACATAAATCTATAGATCCAGCTGCTTGGGAAACTGAAAGATTATTTTGAGCCCAGGAGTTTGGGACCTGCCTAGGAACATACACAAACACCATCTCAGAAAACAAAAGAAAAACAAAAACAAAAAATATAACACATACTCCAATCTTTGCTTCCAGCATCACACTGCTGCCTTCTGTAACTTGGATTCACCTGTGTTTCTCTTAGCCTGGCATGCCGACATACACCTGTCATCCCAGTACTGGGGAGGCTGGGGCAGGAGCATTGCCTGCATAGTCAGACTCTGTCTCTCTCTCTCAAAAAAAAAAAAACCTAACCAAACAAAAATCCAAACCAACTAACCAAACAATAAAAAGCAGTGTTTCTCGTAAACAATACCCTGGCTACTTAAATTTCTGCCCACATAATCCAAAATAATCTTCTTTTCTCAAAATCCTTAATCACATCCACTAAATCCCTTTTACTATATAAGGCAACATCACCAGGTTGTGAGAATGAGGACATGGATATGTGGGAAAACTCTCATAAGCAATTTTATTAGGCCAATTTAACGGGTCAATTTCCTATGCATTTTCATTTTAATGTAATTATTTTCATTGAGATTGTCTTTTCTACATATACTTTGCAATGGAAACTTACAAGTATTTTTGGTTCAAGTTTTACTCATGGTATTTTCTGTAACTGAGTTCTCTCATAGCCTCTATACTCATTAAATTCTAATTTATTTTTCTTCAGGACTGAAAATCCAACCTCATGCTTTCACACTGAACTACATGGTTTTTTGTTTTGTTTTGTTTTGTTTTTTTTCCTAAGACAGTCCAATAAATTGCTAAATGGCCCAGGCTAGACTCAGACTTATAATCCTCTTTCCTCTGCCTCCCAGAGGAAACACACCCAGTTAACTAGTTCCATCAACTTTTAACCATGCATAGTTTTAGATATTTTAATTGTTTCTGCAGGTTACATTTGGAATAAAGGCTGATAGTTTATTAATAAGAAAACTATAAGCAATTTCCCTCCTATAACGTTTTCTTTAGTGAAAAATAAAATCTGTGCTCTAAAACAGGATGTGACTTGGGAACTTGGTATAAGTACAAGTTTCACCATCTCTGATAGTGGGAATGTTAGTGTCCGACTGATCCTGGTCCCCAAATCCCACTGCTTGAGAACTGGCTTGCATGCAGAAAGGAATGTGGAGACTCCTTTAGGGCCTGTGGGCACACACACTTATGCACTTACAAAAGAGAACTATCTGGTCTGCTGTGTTAACCAAGTGCAGATTTAACACTGTTACAGTAGAAGGGAAAGTATGTGAGAGAAAAAGAAAAGAGTTCTGCCTTTAACCTAGTAAAACAGACCTAAACCATCTGCTTGTGGCTTTTTGTTCGTTTTTTTCCTCTTGGCTCTCAGGAGGCAACATACGGGGAGCTCCTCTTTGGTTGATGTCTTGTCAACCAGCCACAGGGCCAACTGAACCACAAAAGGGTGAATGAGAACAGAGCCCGCCTGCAGGAGTTAGTTTCTCACTTGCAGCCATACCCAAGCTACTACCAAACCCAGGCTAGCCATATCCCTCACCTTGCAGAAAGCTCAGAGTGCCTCTGAAAGAGCGTCCCCAGAACAGCTGCAGGTTACCTGGGAGGGAGGGTGTGCTTTTGGTTAACACTAACTTGAAATATAAAACTCTAAGAACTTCACATTGTAGAATTAGGTGAAACCCACATATAGCCTTTAAATTTTCGGATAAAAATAGGCAATCTGGCATTATTCATATGTATTACGCCAGAACTCTTTGGATTCCTGGATCTTCAAACACCTTCTCTCTAAACTCGGCATATTGCCAACTTTCTCTGAATCATTTGAATTTGAGCTCACTAAAGTTCAGTCAAATGTCACTTTCTTATCTTTTCAGGTTTAGAGAGGAAATGGACAGGCAGGCTCATTCTCACAGTAAGGCTTTTAAAAATCCTTAGGTTCAATTTTTCTAAGACTTCTTTTGGTTAATGTTGGTCTCTTTAGGAATATTAATAACTAGACCTCATATTAGTGCAAGATGTCTATAGACAAGGAAGGTATTTAAGAAAAAACACAAAGTACTCATTTAACTAGGTTCATTTTAATAAAGTGTATAGTTTACAACTCAATTATTCATAAAACAATCAGATATATGATAGATCACACCAAGAGTGCAATAATATAAGTCCAATAGTCTGCAAATAAGATATTGCAGAAATTGTTAAGATTGGCTGTCCCCCTTCCTTTTCCTTACTCAGTCCTTGAGATTGTTCAGACTTTGCTTTCTGAGGCCTGATATTCTCAATAGTCCTTGTATCAGGACAGACCCTCTCACTGACTCAAACCTAGGACAGTCACCACAGAGTTCACCTTTTTCTCCACGGAATGAGCATGGTCTTTTCCTTTATTTGGTTTCTACTTTCTAAAAAAATGACATCAAATGTTCCTTCATTTAAAGTAACACTTTGCAGATATTGTTGTGTCTGATCAGTACTGCCCTCCAAATGCTACCTAGGATAAGCCCTATCAAGTCTCACATTGTAGGTTAGTGTACTTGGGAAGGAGGCTAAGGCAATGAAAAGTCAATTGCCCTGCCTCTACTGAAAACAACTCTGGTTCTATTTTGAGACTTGGCCAAGGCAATTGAATTTAGTCATGCCAGATACTTAGTGGTCACTTCTCAATACTCTTCAGATGCTTTCATTAGAAGGGATGGAAAGAATACTACAGAAGCAAGCATGGGATGTATGTGCATGCACATGGGTGCAGACACACAGACATACACTCCATCCACACTCCTCAAATAGGGATCTTTGGTAGATTCAGAGTACAACTGATTTGATATTTTTGTATAGAAAGGCAGCATTGTGTCCCTTCACCTCCAACGACTAATCTATCGCACTTTCTCTTTTTTTGGTGCTAGGAATTACACATAGGGCCTTTGTGCATGCTATGCATGTGTTCTACCACTGAACTGCACCCTCAGCCATAAACCAATATTGCTAAAAACCATTTCTGCAATTCCTTCCTTGCCATATAGTTTTTCCACAATGTAGCCCAGATAACTTTTTTTTTTTTTTAAGAAAGGGTGTCATTTTGTAGTTCAGACTGGCCCTGAGCTTACTATATAAGCCCAGGCAAGCCTGGAACTCAGGAATCCTCCTGCCTCTGCCTCCTGAGTGCTCAGATTACAGGTGTGAGCCACCACACCCAGCACTGTGATATGTGGTACTGATTGCTGGTGGGTGTGAGTCATCACGCCCAGTATTGTATGTGGTTACCAGGATCCAACCAGGGACCTTGTGCTTGCTAGGCAGGCAGCAGAATCACTGAGCTAAATCTCTGGCTCAACACTGACTTGACTCTAAGAATATCATCATTATATACTCAAAATTGTGTCACACATAGAACTCACTGGGATATAGCTCAGACTAAATTTATGAATTATAAATTGTACGAGTATTGGACCAAGCCATGTGTAGTTAGCATTTAGCTCCTTTTAGTAGCTATTTCAGTCCCTTCACACATAAACTTGGATCTTTATTGTACAACACTGTTGTTGAGCTGAAGGGAGGTTCCTCTGAGTTGGGTCTCTATAAAGTCAAGGCTGGGATCCACCTGACCTTGCTTTATTTTCTGTCCAGGAAAAATGGAGAAGGTAAGCCAATTTGTTGTTTAGTGTGATTGTCACTTAAACTATTTACTGTAACAAGGGAGGCAACTAAAAATTAAAATGATGGCTCAATATCATTCATCTTTCACTTACTGGTATGGCAAAATAGGGGAACAGGAGTGCATAAATGATGGGCACAAAAAAATGAAGAGAATGAGCCAGGAAGGCTTCCCAGGGACAGAACAAAAGCAATTTCCAACCTGATACCACTTTTTATTTTTAATCATTTTGAATCTCTTTTGTTTCATTAGTAAGTTTTCGACTGTTCTAGTGGTTAAAAAAAACCAAGTATTAGTTGACAAAGGCAAAGAAAAAACAGAATTCAAATTACATTATTCCATTTAAAATAATCAGTGTTTATTCCTTTAGACTGGAACTCGGATTTATTATGGATACCAACAAGAGGCTCCCACCATCTTTTTCTGTGATACTACTATGCATCTTCGATCAAAATGCTGGGTTCCAAGTTTTTCAGATCAAACTGCCATGTGACCAGCAGCCATTTCAGAGTTGACTGAAATGTGTTCTCTGATTTGAATTCCAAAGACACAGCAGAGAATAAAACGTTTTAAAAGACCCAAATGACTTGATTTTAGTTGTATGTATTCTTCCTGCTTTGGAGAACACTGGATCTGTTCTTTAATTTCCTACAATAAAATTTCATATATGAGGGGCCGAAGGGTTAGCTCAGTGGTTCCGGTGCCTGCCTTGCAAGCACAAGGTCCTGAGTTCGATCCCCAGTAACCACATACAATGCTGAGTGTGGAGACTCACGCCCACCAGCAATCAATACCACATACCACAGTGCCGGACGTGGTGGCTCACTCCTGTCATCCCAGCACTCGGGAGGCAGAGACAGGAGGATTGCTGAGTTTGAGGCTTGCCTGGACTACATAGTGAGCTCAGAGCCAGCCTGAACTACAAAGCGAGACCCTGTCTCAAAAAAAAAATTCATATTTGACATAATGTATCATATCTAATATATGCTTTATTTTTCTTTATGGAAGAAAATACTGATTTTTCTCACTGGGTACTCAAGTGATTATACTTAAAGCTACCACTTCAGATAATAGTGAAATGTCCACCAGATAGATGAAAATATTGATGTGTACATACTCTTAAAGATTAAATAATTAGCCAATAAAATACCACTTTGTTTAAAATTAAGAGACTTTAGCTACCAGATAAAATTCAGATGCAACATAGTCCAATAAATGTACACATCAGGGATGTGGATTTAGCTCAGTGGTTCTGGTGTCTTTCTGACAAGCTCAAAGTCCCAAATTTGCTTCCCGGCATGACATACCACAGTGCCAGGTGTGGTGGCTCACGCCTGTAATCCCAGCACTCAGGGGGCAGAGGCAGGATTGTGAGAGTCTCAGGCTAGCCTAGGCTACATGGTGCATTCAGGACCAGTCTGACCTGCAAAGTGAGACCCTGTTTCAAAAAACTAAAAACAAACAAAGCAACAACAACAACAAAACCCCATATACATCAGCCTACGTATGAGATTTTCAACAATGAGCCCAAACCAAATAAGCTTTATGACTTCAGCATCTTCTGTAGCACTCAATTTTGTTTTTTCATATTTCTAATCTAACCATGGATTTGGAACTCAAGAGCTATATATATAATCCCAACCAAGAAAGTGGTAAAATATTTTCCACCACATGGAAGCTAACTTCACTAGGTCAATAGTGCCTGTTATCAGGCATTATTCTTTAAGAGTTCAGCAGTGACAGGTGTGATGGCTCAAACCTGTAATTCCAGCACTTGGGAGGCAGAGGCAGGAGGATTGCTGAGTACGAGGCTTGCCTGGGCTACATAGTGAGCTCAGGGCCAGCCTGAACTACAAAGCAAGACCCTGTCTCAAAAAAAAAAAAAGAAATTCAGCAGTGCATGCTGTGGCTCAATGTTGTGAGTACATGCTAGTGCACTGCTTTCCACTGAAATGAAAGGTCAGATTCCTGTACTTACTCAATGTGTAAACAGCACACATTACAAATTTTTTTAAAGTGCAGTATTTGTGGATGATATATTACTCTTTTCCTTTTAATTTGTTGCAGTAGTTACTGGAACAACATATTTGCTGCTAATTCACAGCACCCCAAGCACTCCTGATTATCCTTACAATGAAATTTTCCAGATCTCCAGATTCAGGGAGAACTCTGGCAAGGACACTTAATTGTTAAATGATAGATTTACCTTGTAT
>PVIC010047533.1:0-13827 GCA_004025085.1 Thryonomys swinderianus | reverse complement strand
TCTTTCTTTCTTTCTTTCTTTCTTTCTTTCTTTCTTTCTTTCTTTCTTTCTTTCTTTCTTTCTTTCTTTCTTTCTTTTCTTTCCTTTCACCAGAGATTGAACTCGGGCCCTTGTGCCTCCAAGCTCTCATCCATATCTTTAACCCAGATATTTAAAGTGTCCATGTGTGAATGACCTTGCATTTCACAATAGAGAACACAAATGAACTGGTTTCAGCTGCTGACTTGAGGAAAACTTGGAAGGAAAAAGAAAACTGGGTGGGGGCAGGGAAAACAAAGAAGGAAAAAACTTTGATGGTAAAAACAAAAAAATGGAAACAAAACTTATGTATATAGGGGATGGAGTTTAGTAGGGAGGGCAGAGAAGTGAGAAAAAATGAAACGCAAGATACATCATGTATAGGTACAAATTCCCAGAGATGAGTGTCATCAAACTATATTACTAAAATGTACCAGTGAATCCAACAACGGGGAAAAAAAGTGTAAAGGACGATAAGCAAATAACTGAAATATTAAAGAGAATATGATAAATACAGTCCATGTGATGTGGGGCACTGAGAGAGAAGAGGCTGTTTACTACCTAAGGGTCAGAGACCTCGTTGACCCCAGGACTGGAGGAACTAGAAGGATTCCAATGGTTGGGGATAAAGGCAGCATATTGCAAATATGCCAGGAACAAAATAACTATGGAAACACTGTGCCTGCAAAGGGCTGTTTGTGGGTCTCAAGAGCCCGAGAAACATGGTCATTGGAGTTGTGTGTTGCAAAGAGGGGAGAAGTTTGCAACTTTTCCCTGGTCTAGAGTAAGTCATTGCAAATGCTGGAACAGAGTGTGTCATGTCACGTCCCCAAAAACCCAAAACCCAGACCCCAGAAATAGTAAAAGTGGAAGAAGAGATGAAAAGAGCTGGACAGTATAGCTTAACCACTATTCCTCTATTTCATTTACACTAAAGAATACCTACATCAAAGTGCCTAAGCAGAATCTTGCGATCACTATCATGAATATATGACTCCTTGGTCTTCAATCTCCTTTCTTGGCCTAATCACAAGAGTATCTTCCATACCCTACTGTGCCCGACTCTTCCTGTGCTTCCCATTTTCACTTTCCACCAGCCCCTCCTTTGTGCTTTTGCTGAGGCTCCTGGTGCCACTGTGAACACCAAGCTCTTCCCAGTTCCAACCCTCTTCTACCTGAATAGGTCCTTATCTGGCTGGAAGTGAAATGACCCAAGTTAATTATCATCAAATCATTATTTTTGTTTTTTTTTCACTTAGCTCTGTGCTTCTAAATCTCTTCCTCTGTGGGAATTCTGACCTCCAGTTTAAGGAGCTCTAATCTGAACAGATGGGACGCTGACCTTTTTAAATAACCTGTATTATTACATGCCTCTGATAGGAAATTAAGAGTTTCAATCTTATTTTCTAATGGAGCTGGCAGCTTATGGACTCATTTGTTAACTGGCCCCTTTACTGACAGAAGCTTAGCAAGGGTCACAGGGATTTTAGATTTAAATTCAAAGCTGCATTTTAAAATAGGAGCAAGGAAAACAGAACTGGCTGGTTCCTCCTAATCGTGGATAAGTTTACCACTCAAAAACATTTTTGCTTTTCTGGGATTGTTAGTTATCTCCTGATGAGTCCTTTGCTACATGCTCCCCCCTCCCCACCGTGGATTACCCAGCAATATATTCAGTCTCTTCTATATGAAAAGAACATAAAACATAACATGACTTTTATACAGTATTTTTAATTTATAAAGCTGACCTTTTGCTTGAATGGACAGTTTTCCTCTTTATATTTGATGCATACACCTGGGAACACAATCAGAAGATTCCTATTGATTGTTCCGAAGCAATTCAGTTCCGGTCATGGTTGTACTGGATTTGCAATTATACTGAGGAGAGGTATTATTGACTGTGCCTGGTAATTACCACACTGACATCAGATGCAGCTGGAAGTGAAGCTAACCTACGCCTCTGTGTTGGTTCTCCTCCTATAAAAGATTTGCCCTGATTCTTCCAATCTCTGGATGAACAACACGTGATATTATGTTTCGGTCACAGCAATTTATTTTACTATGCAGTTCATTTACTTTTGAGTGAAGCAGCTTAAGGTACTGACTTAGGAAAGGTATACATTGAGGAAGTTAATTACAGACCACACCACATATAGTTTTGTGTAGCAAAACAAATAGGTCACACTTATATTAAAGCAGTGGCTTCTAGACAGGTCTTATAAGTAGATGGATTACTCTCGCATGTGTTGAATCAGATCAAATATGCCCAACAAAGTAGTAAATCTGCTTTTAGTATACATTTAAATTTTTTAGATTATATGAAACATTTATGTACTCTTACAGCAGTGAAAGTACATTGATCTTTAGAAAATAACAGTTATGTGTGCACTAAGCTGTGTAATAGGTCTTTTTGAGTAAACTCCTTGGAACATGTAGGTAGGTAAAGGCTGTGTACAGTAAGTATGTTCTTTTACTTAATACTGTGCCTGGACAGACAGGCAGAAATACGCTGGTGTCACAACTCACTGGCACTTTTACAGGAAGACTCCTTGACCACAGCCTGGAATGTGCAGACGGAAGTTAAACATGGGAAAATGTGTTGTTCTGACTTGGCATATCACTAAAAACTGCCAGTAATTTGCTCAAAGCAACTAATGGACAAGTTTGCCTTTGAAATTTTCAAAACACACTTACCTCACTTTCCAAATTGATATTAATATTACCAGAAATTCTTATCACCATAAGGGCACTTCAAATGAGGCTCCTTATATTTAGGACCTAGGGAATGCTCTGTTTGCACTGTCACAGTAGGCCCTCGGGTTTTATCGGTTTGAAAGGCAAATCATTGAAAGTTCAATGAGGAAGCACCGAAATCCTGCCTATAGAAAAAATACACCATTTAATTTGTAAATCCAATTTTTGTTGGTTGATCTATTATCTTTGGTTAAGTTATATTTAGAATCCTTGTACTTGGATCAGTGGTTTATTTCAGCATAGATTCAAGACGGACTATGGAAGACTGCTGTTTATTTTCTCCTTGTACTCAAGTCTTCCTGAGCAGAGCTGCTGTGACTGCAGAATTTAGGTAGGACGTTCTTGTCCTGGGGAATCCACTCTCCACCTCGAAAGCAATTTCTCATAGTTGGGGATGTTGTCCGTCTGACATTTGTGATTTAATTTATCAGCCATAGAAACACCAGTCTAGGATCGGCCATCCCCCCACAACATGTTCAGATGAATCATTGTTGAAAAAATCTGTATTTGCCAACTTCTGGCAGAGCTGTATTTTAAAATCCTGGCTTTGAGAAGCTGATCATTGCATAGAGGTAAAGCTGGTCATTAACCTTTTTGTGTAATTCAGTTAACATGGGAAGAAAAACACTCAGCTATGTGGTCAGAGGATGAGACTCATCTCTCCATGGTTAGTTTACCAGGTGCGCTTTGGGCTCCCACAGAGCTTTGTAACAGAGTACAGATGCTTCAGTGCAAACCCAGCACCATGACTCAGAAGAGCCATTTAAATCATAGAGATATCAAAGGCATCGCGGGACATCCTGAAGGAGAAGAGACTGAAGAAACAGGCAGCGTTAAGCGGTACTGCCTCTCCAGTGCTGAGAGCCCTTGGGGAGAGAGGCTTCTCTGAGGCGTAAATAACATAGGAGAGCAAAAAGTTTTATCTGAACTGGTCTGAAAATATGCACAGAAGCAAATGCCAGGTTTCAATGCAGAGGATAAGAAAGCAGACTCCCCATTTTGCTGTTGTAGATATGGCTGGGCTGATCCACCCAGGAAGAAGGGGAGTGAGTATATCCTATTTAAGACTGAAATATTTGCAGAGATTTACTTCTGTTTCCAAAGGGTCACATAGAGAGATGTTGGAAAGAAAATATTTTATCTCTTTAACTGGACTCTAAACCCTTATCATTTAGGGATCATGTTATTTTTTATCCATTCTACATCAACCATATCACAGAGCACGTGGAGACCAATCCAGGAATGTCTGTAGAATAGAATTATTGCATAGTCACGTTACCAACATTTTTTTCTAAACTACAGAATGTTTCAATCCCTCTGCAGATGATATGCTGATTTTTTCCTCTGTTATTCATACTTGCAAGTTAAAACAAAAGTTTGAAGGGTAAAAATATACAAGTGAATTGAAAACAGAGCTAATATTGAAGCAAGGACAAAAGGTGTTGAATAATTTTAAAGAAAGCCTAGTGCTGAAATCAAGCAGCAATGACAAGTGAGACAAATAATCCATTTCTTTCCCACCAGACCTGGTGCCTTTGACATGAACAGAGAATCATCCCACACTAGTGACACACACATGACCCCCTCAGCATGTTGGATATTTTTTTGTTTCAATGTTCTTTCAGTAAATAATATCGTCTTGGGATAGCTCTGTGCCTTGTGACATTTCCCCATCAATTAAAAAATCAAGCTTCAGTCGGGAGTCAGAGAACAAAGGGAAATGCAAATACACAGATCGAGAACTAACA
Organism: Thryonomys swinderianus; assembly: GCA_004025085.1. Taxonomy (NCBI): domain Eukaryota; kingdom Metazoa; phylum Chordata; class Mammalia; order Rodentia; family Thryonomyidae; genus Thryonomys; species Thryonomys swinderianus. The sequence goes on along the minus strand of PVIC010047533.1, from coordinate 9,307 downwards.
ATGAAAACCACTTTCTAGGAAGAGGATTGTGCTTCCTGGGTAATACACAAGTATGGAGTGAAACACAATGGCTTCTCTCTTTCTCTGTCCAATTTATCTTTTAAAATACTCCATACTTCATATTTCAACTACACTGTTGATTTGCCGTGTGAAAGTAGCAGGCAGGTTTTGCCAGAGTTTTAGGGAATAAATAACATACATATTTTCAGCGTTGGGTGAGAACACGAGATGGAACCAGAGGGGGGGGGCATACAGATCAGTGCCTGGAAAATGTGGAACACTTTTGGAAAAACACCGTGTGAGTCCCTTCGCACCTGGGCGCCCAGAGTGGGGGGTGTACACAGACAACGGAGTGGCCGTACTTCCTACGGCGTCCCCACGGCCAGGCCCAAGTGGTCGCCATCTTTGTGCTGCCTTATTTAGTGACTGAGATCAGGAGCAGTCTGGCCCGAGGAATGCTGAACCGAACTGTTGCTCATGTCATTAAAAACTCAACTAGGCAGAAAGCTAGGAAGGGAGCAGTTGACAAAGATAAAGCCGAGAGCTCTGTGGCTTATCCTTAATTAGGTGTTGGCATCGGTTCTTGTCAAACAAGGAGAGAGTGTGAGCAGCAGCACGCTGACGACACAAGCAGCCCAGGCGCAGTTGGAGAGAACACAGTGCATTCAAGCTGGCATTGAAAGGGATTTAGATAAGTACTCGAGGTAACAAAAATCGAAAAAGGAGGATGATAGCAATGGAAGCTTTAGATGAATTGCAACTGAGCGCACCTTTATTACAGCTTATCAGTCTCCAGACTGCTACAAACCAGCCTTCCCAGTGCATTTCCCTCCGTGCACTCCTGGATTAAAGGTCAGAGTAACTCAAATTTATATGTTCTGTCACGCTGTCCCGGTCTCTCTTCAGACTCGCATACACGCACCACATAGCTCAAGAATTTGGTGTCCTAGGCAGGAAGCTTGTAAGCTTTGAGTCAAGCACAAGCTTCCCTCATTAAATAGTTCATTTATCAAAAATAATTATCTTTTGAAGAGAGGGTGCAAATAATGCAATGTGAAAAGGTCACAGAAATGCTACTGGCATAAACATACACGTGGCCACAGGCCAACTCTCACGTTCTTGTCCACAGTCGTGGTTATATTTTGCATCCATTTGACACACTTGCGGAGCTAATACTCTGGTTTATTAGAACACTGTCTATATGGATTCTCCACATACACAAAAGCTGTGTGTTTTCATAATATGTATAACCACTTCAGACGGTAAGCTGTGCACATTGCAGCTAGCAGATGGTAGCTCTTATCACAGATAAAAGCACATATATATGTTTCTGTAACTACACCCTCAGAGAGAACGGATAAGAGAGGAATTTTCTCCACATCACAGCTTACATTACCCATCTACTTAGGCAGCAAACAGCATATGCTTTACTGCTTTGAAAAGGCAGTACTTGGGAGGAAAATATGATTAAAATAAACTTAGAGATAACCTGATGAAGAAACACAAAACTGTTGCTAATAGAAGGCACTCTTTCTCTCTCTCCCTCTCTCTGTTTCTTTCTCTGTAGGAAGTTAGGGACCATACTCAGGAAGTGGAATCTCAAAAGTACTTCCTTAAATTAGCCAGATAAAATGCAGGATTATCAGTTAAACCAACTTTCAGACAAAAGTGAATGCTTTCTTGTGTAGTTATGCCTCCTATATCATGCAATCTTTGGAACATCATTCTCATACTAAAAAAACTTACCTCATATATATATATATATATATATATATATATATATATATATATATATATATATACTATTTGCTAAATCTGACAGTGATGATTTCAACCATTGCTATTAAAGTTTTTATGCAATATTCCCAGTGTACTGAATGAAAGAAAAGCTGTTAACAGGCAAATTTGTTTTGGAAGACTAAACTGCACTCCACGTATTTTTGTGTACACAAAGCCAGTGATGGTTTTGAAAATGTGGCTGAACATGGTGTGGTTGACAACAGGACCAGTCCTGGCCATTTAGAACCCAAATTGCCCCACTCCAGAGTCTTAGACTCTGGTTAGGGATTTCATGTTCTCTATGTAAAATTAGTTTTTTCGCCCCTTTCCTTTATAAGTTTGGTTTTTTATTTCAGACTGAGATGCATTTGCACTTATAAAACAGGAGACAGACTTTAAACACTCCACACGTATACATTTGTATTCTTATGGTAAGATCAGCATTCAGCTGGAAGGTTAAATGGAGTTCAGATAATTTGTTTTTTATTCTCTGCTCTGGCTTTTGTCTCACGTCTTTCAGCAAAACTGAATAAAGATGTCTCCATTTCACACCAGAAGATTCGATTGCTTTTCGAAGAATGCTGGGTAAACATCTGCAGATGAGTGATCTTAACAAACGTATTTTGATTCTACACAAACTTATGTGACACTTTTGTCTTGTCTCTTCAAGAGCAGAGCATAGATTCAGCCTGCTTTTCTGAGCTGGAGGCTTCTGCTTCCATGAGCTGGGAATGCTTGGCAGGCGGCCAGCCAGTCTCCACAGCCCAATGAGACTCTGATCCCATCTGTTCTAGCAGCGCAATATATTCCACTTCAGGTCAGAAGCGGGGAGCCAGCAGTATTAACATTACACTAATCTGTAAAGACATTTTCACTGAGCTAGATAGGCTAATGTTACACAGGCTCTCAAAGCTTCAAGGGTAAGGAGCAGCCGTGATTGTCAGGGGAGGACACAGTAGGAGTGGATTCTTGCTGAGAATGTTCCAAGATAGGCTCGATGGATGGACTGAAAGAATGAGGGGGAAAAAGAAAACCTTTTAAAAGAGGCAAGTCATTTGCTATCTTGTTAAGTAGGTCTTTCAGACACAGCTTTGAATCGTATGTTTAATAACTCCACTCTCTCTGTTTCCTGCTCATGGGGCATCCCTAAAATTTCACTTGCACACATGCATAGGTTCAAAGCTTACTGAATAATTCACAAAACTGCAATGTCCACTTAAAAAAAAAAACTATGTTGAAATAGATTGTTCAGTGTAACCTTAGTGTTACTGAATCAAAATCATTCTCAAGCTCTGGAAGGATTTTTAGATAGAAGCAAGCATGGGATAACCTCTTCGGTCTTTGCCTCCCTCTCCACTCCTCTGTGCTATTTTGTTATTTGTAGGAAACCTACAGTGTTGGGTTACATAGATCTCAAATCAATTGCTCATTAAATAGAATCTACTGAAGGCTTTATTAAAGGCCCTATATGGAAAATATACCAAGTAGATATTTGAATATGTTTGTAGCAAGTTAATGTATACAATGGAAATTTAATACGAGTAACAAAAAGGGCCTTTTTTTTTTAATTTCCTAGCTCTTCAGTTTGGGGGAAAAAGTAGTTTAAGATTCATGCCTTTAGGCACATCAGAAACCATTAAGAACTACATTTCAGGAAATTGTAATGTATAAAAATTCAATTTAGACTGCTAGGATTTCTTTCTGCAGAAGAAAAATGTTTGACTGGAAATGAATTATTTGAAAATCTCCACAATTAGGAAGTACACAGTTACAGTTTTGTTATAACTCAAAGTTATACACAGTTGATGAGAAAAATTACTTTGTGCTAGAATAATAGATTTTTCCCAGTTAGAAATCTACTATTGCTATAATTTGAAAAGTAGCACATTTTATACACAATTTAATTTTATTTGTAAAACAAGTGAAAACAAAGGGTGATATGTTTAAAGTTTTTAACCTTTCTTTTTTCTTTTTTTTTAAATAACAAGCTGTTTTACCAAACTGTTAAAAAAATGTTTGGAAACTACTACCATTGAATTTTTTTTATCTCAAAATATATTAAAAAAAAACCCCCAAGTTTGGCAAACATTTTTATTGTACTGGTTTAATACTTACTGCTACTCTATATTCTTTGTCATAAAAATTTGGTTGTAAAAGAAACTAGACTTGCATAGAATTGAATATCCCCTCCCCCCCTTTTATAGCTCCCAATCTAAATGGAAAATCCACACAGGGCACAGATTAATGAATATACATGAGTCTTCATGCATTGATATACATATGATTTCTCATCTACAAAGAGTGGTTTGGAAGACTCGTTATCTGACCAGAAAAGCCTCTAGTAAGTTGAGATAAAGGAGCCTGACTCCAATCCCTTCAGCCTTTGCAATTGCTTTATATTCTAATCACTGTGCTAAGCATCTGTCCCCGGCAGGCAGCTTGTTCAATCTAGCAGATAACGAATGCAGTGGAGGAGGCTTGCTGGCCTGCCCCACGCACACACAGGAGCAGCGTTCCATCCCTCTGATTACACAGGCAGCGCGGAAGCACTCTCAGAGCTGTAATTGCTTGCGTTATGAAACATCTTCACCTGTTAGCCAAAGCTAAGTTGAATCACAGCAGAAATTATTAACAGTGGCTGTTTTCAAGCCAGCTTAATTTGAGCTGATGCTGCTGTTCAGTTAACACAGATGAATAGGTGTGCAGGACCGGAGTCTAAGTGGAGATGACACCCCAATGAATATGCGCGCGCAGTCCTGCTGTGGGGAGCTGGCTTGCGACAGCAGACAATTGTGAAGAGGCGAGGGGGGAGGGGCTGGCGCCTAGGACAGGACCACTCCTCCTCCATCCCTCTCCGCATTTAAGGGCACTTCCTGACTAATGGCGGCTTTTGACAGCTAAATCATTTCTTCAGTTAGTTTCCACACATGTTGGCAAACACAAACTGTTTTGGGGGGAGCATGCACAATGCTTTGAGAAGCACCTCCCTGCTTCCGAAGTGGCCGGGAACAGTCTTTTTTCAGGGAGCAGAACAGGCATTAAAATTTAATGGTCTGCTTTCATTTTCTCTGCAGTGTGCTTCACGATGATTATAAATTACAGCATTCTGCTTACTTTTGACGGAATAAGTCATGTATCAGCGTTTGATTTAGAAGCGATATGTGCTTGACATATGAAACACATCTTGCAGGCATGATTTATCACAGAGGTCTTTTTGTTGTTGTTGTTCCAGAGGAAAATAGGTGCATGGGCGGGTTACCACTGTGACAATGAAGCTGTCCCCATCAGAACACGGCTTGGCTTAGAGGACTGACTCTGAGATTCTGAAAAATTTGAATATGTCATGATTTTTTTTTAATTGAAGAGTCATCTGACTTCCAAAGCTCAACGTTATTCCCACAGATTTTACTCACTCTTTTTATTTTTATTTTTTTAAAAGAAGACTTTTGTGGGGAAAAGATAAGCAGGGAAGGTGTTGTTAGACAGAGGCCTCATTCCCCAAAGTTGGAGGGAGATGTCACAGGGCAAGACATCCTCTTATCCTCCCGGAGCATTTGGGAAGCTGCTGGTTTGCCGGGTCCTGATGAGGAAGCTGGCCCAGGAGGGCAGCCTACAGCAGGTGGGTGTTTTCATCTGGATGAGAATGGTGCGAGGGGGCCGGGGATAAATACAGTGCCCAGTTCTTCTGTCAGCAGCTGTATTTCTTTGCCTCTGAGGTTGCGTCTGTTGGTGAACTAACCGTCAGCAGCACAGCCCATCAGTCTCTTTTGGCGCCTCGTCACCAGCAGCTCTAATAAGCGTGGCTGAGGCGATTGTTTGTGAACCGTGCTGACCATTGATAGTTTAGCCAAACTGCCAGTGGGGCTGTGTCTTATTTCCCAGATCTGACTAGCAACCAGAATACAACCAGAGACATCCTGCATGCTATTTTCAACCCATCTGTGGTGGTACCGAGTGTACCTTGGCCAAATGTTTGTCTTCTTTGTCCACTTCTGTCCCTGTAAAGACAAACTGGCACACTCACCTCGTGCTGCTGGCACAGAACCTCCAGCCTGTCCTCAGTCACGGTCTCCCCTCTATGGATGGCTTCTTCCAGTACCTGTGGCATTGTGCTATAGCTATCTACAAGCTTTCCTCCTTTCCCTACAGTATCTTATGAGGTTAAGTTCTTAAATGTCTTTGTCTACTTACTTTTAGTACAAATTCAGCCTCAGAATGTCTTCACTAATGTTTTGGGGAGAATGAATGCTACATGAACAAATGTTCAAATGAATGAAGAAGTAAGAACATATAGTAGGGTCGGCAATAATCTCCACATTTTGTGTTTCAACATTTTATATAGAGAAAAATAAATCTGTTTCTAGTTGGGTACACAGTTTCCTATGATAAAGACTTCATCTTCCAGACTGTCTTGTAGTTAGATCTGTCCATCTCTGAGACTGGTCAATATAATGCAAGTGGAAATGGTACAATAACAGAATAATGGTACAATAATGGTATAAGAGGTATTCCTTATCACAGCCGGAAAAAAGCTGGAGCAGCTACCTTGGGGGGTTTTCTTGGGTCTCAAAGCCCTGTATAGTATAGTGCCAAGACAAAGAATCAGAAACTCTGATACCAAAGAGAATGTACCACCCAAGGTCTGATTACTTACTGATTAATTTCTCAATGTTGAGAAGGGTGAAAAAAGAACCTCATGTAATATGTGACCTGAAACCTGTACTATGGTTTGGTAGTAGGACTGGCTAATTGATTTGCAGGCTTTGGTACAAAATGCAAATAAGATGTCCATAACCATCACTTTCCCTTCTCTGACACCTGAGACTTAGAGGAGGAGGGTACATTTTGGCTCACGATGAAAGAGGGTTCAGTCTGTGTGAGTTTGGCTCAGAAGAAGCAGCAGCAAGGTGGAAGGGCACAGACAGAGAAGGTGGCACAGACAGAGAAGGCTGCCCAGCCCATGGCAGGGAGGAAGCAGAGAAGGGAGGAACTGCAAAGAAGAATCTACTCCTTGAGATCACACCTGCAGTGAGCAGCTCTTCTGATGAGGCCTCATCTTATAATAGCATGTTCAGATATGAATTCATCCATGAGTTAGTGAGCTGATGAATGTATTGGCCATATGATGTGAGGAATCACCTCCAAAAGCCCCATATCTGAAAATATGACTCATCGGGGGATGTTTTAGATATGAACTGTAAGAGTGCCTTAAAAATCTCATGAGAGCCATAGCGGAGATCAGAGGAAGTGCGATCTCTCCGAATCCAGGTTCCTGAGCGCTGGAGAAGCTGCCCTCACTTACGAGGCCCCATGTGACCGGCTCCCTCCAAAGCTTCCTTAACCTCGTTCTGTGCCCACCTTCTCCTTATTCAGTTTTAGCTCAGCGGCCTTCTTTGTTTTTCCTCAACATACTAAATTCTCCCCTGTCGTAGCACACTTGGCTTTCCAAAGCTGAGAGTGCTCTGTGAGAGGTAATTGTAATGCCTGTGCTTTCTGTGCTGGCTTCTGCCCCACTTTTGTGAAATAGTAAATCAATGTAACCAGGTTAGAAAAGATCTTTTCAGCCTGATGTGATAGTGGCTTCTTGTTTCCTCTGCAGTGCACCTGTGCCAATTCCTTATTATATTACTTTTTTCCGTCATTGCCCTCTATAAATTCTCCAAGCACCATACTAGAGTGACTAGACTAGGGCAGGTGCTCTCTTTTTCTGTATATTTTTCAATGAAAAATTCAGGTAGCACATTGCCCACTTAGAACATTGTAGAAGCTCACTGAGTACCTGGTGCAGGTATGTGAAGTCAGATTCAAGTACATGGACTTTTTACCTGGGCCATTTTGGTCCAAGAGTAGCTTTCCTGACAGTTGGAAAATACTTCAACAGATCTTACCAAATGCTAAAATTTCTTGATTCTCTATATTTGACTCTGTGGAAGTGGCCATGCATATGTGTATAAATATCTCCCAGATGTGTCTGGTATGTGAGAAAGGAGAGATTACCTCTGTTTGTGCTTGACTCCTGTTTGTATTTCAGTTTGTGTGTGCGCGCGTGTGTGCACGCGTGCACACACACACACAGGCAAACCCTGACAATGAAGATTACTGACTCTCTTCTTCAGTTTACGGTCTTTATCAACATGCTTACATTTACTATGTTTCTTATCTTCATTAGTATTACTTTTCTGTTCTAGGACAGTGTTTCCCAGGCAAATAACTTGACTGCCCATTGTAGGATTTCCCTGAAATTCCCATTAATCCTTCAGTGGAATCAGCAGAACTGGATTGACAACTGGACTGAATTAAAAGGAGCCCTACAATTTAGTGATGCACAGTTCCAGCCATGTCTCTGGGGCTTTTAGAGGTGATTGGCACATAGACCAGCAAACTGAGTGGGCAGGCCTTCTGTGTGGCACCAACCAATAGGCTTACACCTTGTTTGGAAAGACAGGCAATAGGAAGGATGTTGGTATGTTTTCAGAGAATTCTGGTCTGCTTGAGTGGGTGCATCTCAGACAGCCGCATCTTTGGATGTCAGTCCCATGTCAGCAGTTCTCCAGTGAGCTTCTCGGCCTTGGACCTTGGACTGATGGGACATCCTTGATTCTTCTGGTTTTGCAACCTCTGTCTTTTTGGGCTGAGCAGCAGTGAAATTCTCTAATGCTCCAGTATGAAAGGTCATTGTGGACTCTCCTACCTCTGATCCTATAAGCCAAATAAATCCCCTTACATCATTAAACACGTCTTTCCTATTGATTTTCTTCCTCTGGGGTACCCTGATTCAGGTTTGAGCTCAGCCCCCCTTCTCAGCAGGGAAGCTCACTGGTGCTCAAACAAACCTACAGCATATGTTTTTAAACAACAAAGAATATGCAATCTTATGGATTCCATTATTTAGAATGTCCATGCACAATCTAGTAGAGGAGTAAGAGACCCGGTCTTTGAGAAGTGTGCTTTTCTTTCCATGGATATTTTGCCAAAGCTCTCACGGAAGTGGTGACCCATCGGGATCCCCCTGGATGCAGGCCTGGTCTAGCACAGCAGGCCCTAGACACATAAGGCTATTGAGTGCGTGCTACGGACTTTGTGCAAGTTGAGTTGAGGCATGGTAGCTATACCTCAGACTCTATGAGTCAGAAGAAAAGAATGTAAACTGTGTAATAACTTTTTTTAAATTGAATTCTTTATTGGTACAATTTATATACATCTCAGAATCACATATAACACTGGGGAATTTGTACCAGTATATGACACAAGTTAATTCTCATTTTTACCCATATCCCTACCCAACCACACCTCCTCCCCCCTTTATACATGCTCTTTTTGCTTTCTGTATCATATTTATTCCTTCCCCTCATCACATTCCCACACCAAGTTTCCTATAGAAATATTCCACTCTATAAAAGCTGTCCTACTTTCTAGAACTCATTTGCATCTACAGGTATTCATGCCAAAGAGAAGATCCGGAAATTGTCTATCTGTGATCTATTGATTTCACTTATTAGTATATCCTCCAGGTGTCTCCATTTGCACC
>PVIC010047532.1:0-13912 GCA_004025085.1 Thryonomys swinderianus | reverse complement strand
TGTGAAAAAAGGAAACATAAATATGGGGACACAAATAGTAGTTATTGCTCTAAGGATTTAGATTTATTTGTTATTTTAAATGTATTTTATAAATGAACAATTCCAGTTGTTAATTCATCTCCATGGCAACATTTTCATTTAAAGAATTAAAGCGAAGTTTACATGCAGGATAACTGACTCTCTCCAGTACACATTTCTGCAAACTGCCAGTCAGAGCGAGGGGCCGAGAGAGCACGGTGGGCGTGGCCAGAGCAGTAGGAGGGACCTCGCTCTTACCCGTCTCCTCCCCAGGGAAGGTAGAGCCTGGATTTTAGTTTAAGTGCAGTGGAAGCCACTGGAGTGTGCTAAGCAGGGGAATGATGTGCTACTATAATTTGTGTTGTAAAGTTCGTTCCTAGTTTTCTCTGGAGAATAAGTTCCAGTTCCAGCACAGAAGAAAGGAGCCCGGTCCTGAGCCTATTGTGCCGCCCGGCATGTGCCACGGTCGCTGGACCCTGTGGTGACGGTGGAGACGGTATCTACACATCCTCCACGCATCTGCCGGAGCCCACACGGTTTGCTCTGGAATCTCATCCTCAACTATTTCTATTGCTTGGTTGTGATTCCCTGTGGAATCAGATGTTCAGAATAATCACTGTAATTTGTGAATTTCTTTGCATACACACACTCCGCTAATTTGGCAAAGCTGTTATTTTTCTCATTTCCCATCCATGGGCACAAGTGTGATTCACAAACTGCGTGATTAGTTACTTTTGTGGATTAGATTAAAGAATGAAGGAAAATTCTAATAAGAGAATTCCAAAGTGTTCGTACTCTCTGGCTTTTACAATCGCATTACCGACAGTTTATGAGTCCTGCTGGGGAGCAGCTGTAGCTCAGTAGTTTTGAGGTCTTGGCCTCTTGAATAGCTTCTATAAACTGCCTAGTGCTCATTGATGCTGTTCTTTAATGTTTAAAAATTTGCTACCCTTCTCAGAGGAGGGACACAGTAAATCTTGCATACTGTCTTATACATGCCTTGATTAATTTACTTTTCCCTTTAAATCATTCCTGATCACATACAGAAACAACCACTTTAAATATCAATTTCATTAATCTGAGCAAAGTGGGAAAGACCCAAATCTATTTTATAGAATAGAGAGAAGACAGAACAAAGGGATGATGAGTCAATGCGTCGAAAACTCTCAACAGCCCTTTACTCCTGGGCTGCCCCATCACCTGGTCTGAAGGGTTTTGATCAAGCTGTAGTAAAAATCATGCCGTCAATCACTGCTTGACTATGCAGAGAAATACGGAACAACAGGAAAACATAAATAAAAGATGGAAAGTCATAGCCATGTAAAAGAGAAATGTAATTTGGACTTGTAAATTAAGGTCTGGACTTGTTGGAACCAAGATGAGAAAAGGGTCACGGTATCACTGAATTCTCACGAGGACTATGGGAGTCTGAGTTTGGGCCAAAGAGGAGTTTACAAGACTTCCTGGGTCTGCAGGGCACCTCCGGGGACACCTCTGGTGTTCAAAAACAAGAGACAGTGTGGGTGTCATTCTGGGGCCAGACAGCAGTGGGGGTAGACCTTGTCCATGTGTGCGGTTATCCCATGGTCTGCCCATTTTCTCCACTCAGGCTACAACCCTTGTGTGGGAGTCTGACTTATTCAAGTCAGAAACATCCTCGTTGAAATTCAAGCTCCAAGGCAGAATTTCCCAAATGGTTACAATATATAGAAGCAATTAAGGAGGCTAAGACCTCAAAAGCTATGACCACTCCCCACAGTGTGTAGTGCTATTCTAATGGTTACATCTTGGAACATTTTTTTTTCCTCCACAGGATGTTAATTTGTATTTTGAAAATCAGATGTTCTTTGATCACATATGAAATGTGTTAAATGTGTCTAATAGGAGTTTGCCTGGTGTCTGAGTCCTAGTAACAGGTTCATAGGAATAGGATGAAGGCGGATGTCAAGGACCATCACTCTCAAGTTCTTACATAACGCAGTTTTGTGGCGCCTCATTCCCCTAAATGATTTGGTCAATGCCCGAGGGCCCTCTGAACAGTTCTGCAGGGCTTCACTGTGATGTCTTTTGGGAACAGTTACAAATTCTTTTTACTATCAAGGCCTCAGGAGTGCATCCTGCCAGGTTCTATTTCCACCTTCTTACATCACTCTGAAATCTTTTAGCACTGAGTAAGGTCTCCTGTCGGTTCACACATTACTGTTAGCCTTGTCAGACACTGCAGTGCCTCTGGGACCCTCCCTCTGCCTCTCCCATGTTCTGCTGTTTTCAAGGCCTGCTAGGAGCTGCTATTCTTTCTCCACTGGGCTCTGTATTCTGTTGGGGGTTGCCACCAATGCACCAGGATTTTTGATAAGTGAAGATGCATGCTTATCAATTATGAAGTGGAGAGCAATGAAAATTACAACGATGATTTGTATATTACCATATTTTCAGTGCAGCAGCCATATATTACTTGGGATGTGAGGGTATTGGACATGGAAGAATGGCTGTGGAATTCCTCTTCCTGCACCAAAGTGATCAGAATGCATGGCTGGTTGGCTCAGGACATGCACACACTGGTGGGCTGGGCCACTGGACTCAGTGGGCCATTTGGCTATTTTTGATGAAGTCTTAGGCTGCCCCCATGTGCTTTAGGGAGGCTTCCCAGGAAGGCTCTGCACTTTGTGAAGGGGTGTATAGCATTTTTGCTTAGCTATTAATAATGTGGAATTTTATTTTCATCTTATCATTCCTCCTCTTATAGGAGATCTATAGAGCCCAACTGTCATTTCATTTTTTTTTTTTTTGAGACAGGGTCTCGCTTTGTAGTTCAGGCTGGCTCTGAGCTCACTGTGTAGTTTAGGCAAGCCTCGAACTCAGCAATCCTCCTGTCTCTGCCTCCCGAGTGCTGGGATTACAGGCATGAGCCACCACGCCCGGCCCAACTGTCATTTCAAATGACCACTCTCTTCTACTTAGATCAATTATCACTAATGGATGACAAACGAGAAAGAAGTCAAAGGGAAGGAAAGAATAGGAAAGAAAGAGTAAGAAAGAAAGAGTAGAACAACTATTGTACAACAAAATTGGTTGACTTACGTTGATCTTACATTAAACACACCAATGTAAAGAGGTTAGGGTAAGAACTGAAGTAGCAAAAGACTATAAGGAAATACCAATGTATATTTATTTATTGTTAACAGACTAGAGAAGAATTTTCTCTGCCTAAACACAGTAAAGAAAATAAATAAGGAAAGTTTGAATAGATTTTACCACGTTGACAAATAATGACACTTGTAAGTCAAAATAGTGAACTTAGATCAGAGAATCTATATACTCTTATAACGTGCTCTCATAAATAAGAGTTTGACTTGTAATTTGGCTGTAGCTAAAGATATAAATTGGACTACTTAGGATAATGGTGTATACCTAGATCTCTGGTAGGCTTAGGCAGGATAGTGACAAGATCAAATCCAGCCTGAGCAACTTAGCAACTCATAAGACCCTGTCTCTACATGAAAAATGAAAAAGGGCTGGGGTTATAGCCCCATATGAAGGTCCCTGTTCAAACTCCAGTACCACAAAAATTTATAAAGATGCTATCATGTCCCTTTGCTCATAAAAGGTATGTCCTATACCCCCTAAGGTGGTTGAAATCATGGACATTATATATAATTTTTCCCTAGACATATACACCTATGATAAAACTTGATTAATAAATTTGTCATAGTAAAAGATTAATAATAACTAATCTTTTGGTCTAGCAATTTCATTGTAATAAATTGATTGTATAAATATATTTCTAATGTATACCAAGGATGTTGATTGCTGTGTTATACAACAAAACACTAAAAACTGGAAACAACCCAATTTCTCATCCATGATGGTGTCATATGTTTTGTTACAGCCATACAATGAAATAGAGTGAAGCAACTGAAAAGAATGGGGTGGATGTTCCTATGTATATGTAAAGACTTCAAGAAATATTTAGGGAGAAGATGATCTGTAGAAGAGAATATTCACTTTTTTGGCTTAGCACAACTGTGTGTTGGTATTTGCCTATCTTTTTCTTAATATGAAATGATTGATGGGCTACTTTGGAGAAATAGGACTGCAGTTTGGTCATAGGGTGATTTTTGTCACTTTTTATATCTTTAATTTTTCACATCTAAGTATTATCATTATTTTTAAAAGAAATAAAAATTGTATGAAAAAGCATTTTATTTTACATGTGTGTACAATAAATGCATATAATTTTATCTATAATTTTTAAAAAGATCATTGTCTATAATCTTCTCTTATCCATGGAGAAATATGTCTCACAGGATGGCTTAAACCTTATACAGTACAATGTTTATTTTGCATATACACACACCCATGGTAAAGTCAAACACAGCAAGATCCACACTAACAGCAAAATAGAATAATTATAACGGCATATGGCATTAAAATTCTTTGCATCATGTCTGTGTTTCAGATTTGTTAATAAGTAAAATAAATGTTGCTTGAATACTGACACTGAGGCACCTTGACTGGAGACTACCAAGAAGTGACTAAGTGGGTGGTTAGTCACTATGGATATACTGGAAATAGATGTATGGATACTCTGGAAAAAGATGTGGTTTGTGTCCTGGGTGAAACACAAGTGCCGAGAGCTGAGACCATCCTTGCAGGCTAGGGAAGGCAGAGAGGCACAGACTTTATTCACTTGGGCAGAGATGGACTAATAGCAAACAACAGGCTGCCAGCACTGAGCAAGGAAAAGAACAGAAGCTACAGAAGGCATTGGAAGAGTGAACTGGCTTGTCTATCATGTACAGGGGTTGAGCAAGTACTTGTGGTCAGGGGTTCATGCAGTGGTCAAGGCAGGTGTGGGGGTATTTTCAGGTGGGGCACTCTCTGAGAAGATGCTCTGCTTTGTAGCTGTTGTTTCTGTGTTGCGAAGTCCCATCCTGTGCTCTGTGTTCTGTCTGCTCCAAGCTAGTGTGGGTTTTGTTGGGCAGAGATGGCACCTGCATGGGTGGCCTGTGATACTGTGGTTTTTGTATCTTGCCAAACTATGGCTTGGAACTAAAGAGCATATTTACCATTTCATAAGCAAGTCAAGCCTGACATATTGTGAAATATTTTGTGATGCTCCTTAAAATGGCACTCAATTTAAATTTGTACTTTATTTATAAGTTTTTTTCATTTAATATTTTCAGGGTACTGTTGACCATAGGTAACTGAAATTGTGGGAAATGATAACTGTGGATAACCGGACTATCGCATTTTCTCTACATACATGAGACACTTTGAAGCAAGATTATGATATCCTCTTGCAGATTTTGTGATCTATATAGAGCTAATTAATATGATATAGTAACATAAAGCACCTGGCAAAAGATATTGAAGGACTCAGAATTTCAAAATCATATATTTTATGTGAATTGGTACAATGTTAATTCTTTGTAGACTATGAATTTCATTTCTTAGAGCAATACTAACAGTAACATAATGCCAATAAAAAGTTTAAAAACCAATAGACAGTTTCAAATTATCTGTTGCTCATGGATAAGAGTAGCAAATATTTATTGAGCAATCTCTATATGTCATTATCTCTGTTAATCAAAACCCTGTGGGAGTGGGGAGTGGTGGGACACAGATGTTACCACAGCACTTAGGAGGCCAAAGCAAGAGTTGAGACCAGCCTGGGCAACAGAGTGAGACACTATCTCAAAAAAATGTCCAGGACCAGAGGAGAATTAAGGTCTGATTGGCCTCCTCTGTGAACACAAAGGAGAAAGGCTACATTCAAAGGTGATTGTAATTAGGGGAAAGTGAAGACAGCCGAGGGTAAGTTGTTTACCAGAGAATGCACTGACAGCTATTGAAGGCCAGCTGAATCTTGTGTTACTTTGATTGTTTGTGTCCGTATTCCATAGTTGAGTGAATGAAAGTGAGGCCAGTCAAAGGCTTGGGGCTCCTCCACCCACTAGAGGTACAAGCTCCCTGGCTGTCCACATGTGAAGTTGACTATGTGTTCTTTGTCACTAATCCTCTGTAGGGAATAGGGGAAGGGGGAGGCCAATCAGACCTTAATTCTCCTCTGGTCCTGGACATTTTTTTGAGATAGCCTCTGCAGCTCAGTTCTAGTATCCTGTGAGCCTGACAGCATGAAAATTAATTAATATATAGCCAGAAAGAGACTTAGAGAAGAAGCTGAGCTTGAGCCTGATCCATACTACTCTGGGTAGTAAAGACAACTTAAACTTGCCACACTTTTATTTATACACCTTCAGTAACAAAAGTCTCAGAGGGCAGGGCAGATGTTGCCAATAATCCTTGAGGAATTATGCAGATCTGGAGTAGTTCTGCCCTGGAGCATTATAGCATGTTGGACCACTGGAGTCTTGGTGGTTACTGGGAGGGAGGACAAGAGTCAAGTCCTCGTGTCCAGGTCGCCATAGCTGGTCTGCAGGCAGGAGAGCTCGGCCTAGTCTTAGTTCCAACTGTGCAATAGGATTGCTCCCAATGATCCTCATTTGCCTCTGGGTCAGAGTGAAGAAAGTAGGTCTAGGTCTCAGAGCAAGGCTGCTTGGGTGGCTGGGGGACAGGTGGCTTCCCAGTGTGGGGCTCAGAACCTAACCTCACCTACAGTTTACAACCTGAACAATGACCTGAGACCAGGGTCACCCGCCACAAATCATATTTATTCCTTCCCCTAACTCGAATTTTAAAACTTATAATAGCTACACTTTTTGATGAGGATCCATGTCTCCACCCATGATTTTCTTTCAGAGAAATACATTCATTGCCATTTCTTGTGCACAAGACCTGGTCCCCTGAGCCAGGCGTGGTGGCTCATGCCTATAATCCCAGCACTCGGGAGGCAGAGACAGAGGGATTGCTGAGTTCGAGGCTTGCCTAGGCTACGTGGTGAGCTCAGGGCCAGCCTGAACTACAAAGCGAGACCCTGTCTCAAAAAAACAACAACAAAAAGAGAACAAACAAAAAAAAACCGTTATCCCCTGAAATAGATGTTATCATTTTTCCATTTTATAAATGAATTAACTAAGATTGTGAGAAATAAATAGGGAGATATATGATTGGATTAAATATAAAGCCATCAGACTGCAGATCTGTAGTACCTCCCCACAGTTTTATTTTCCATGACTTCTGTATAAACAGAGTCTGACACTCTCTGTGACCTCAGGTACCCCTTAGGGGTCTTGCACCATATCTATTTGAATAAAGGGAGAATACTGTAATGAGAAAATAGTTACTGCATTTTAAAAAATTTGTTTTTATGTATTTGTTTCTTTTTTGAGACAGGGTCTCATTATGTGTCTCATTCAGGCTGGCCTTGAGCTCATGGTGACCCTCCTGTGTGCCACTGCCCTTGGCTCATCCTTGCCTTTTAACTCGAATTTTTTAAATTAATTCTTTATTGGTACAATTTATATACATCTCACAATCACATATAAAATTGGGGAATTTGTACCAGTATATGACACAAGTTAGTTCTCATTTTTACCCATATCCCTACCCACCCACACCTCCCCACCCCCTTTATACATACTCTTTTATTTTCTTTCTGAATCATATTTATTCCTTCCCCTAACTCGAATTTTAAAACTTATGATAGCTACACTTTTTGATGAGGATCCATGTCTCCACCCATGATTTTCTTTCAGAGAAATACATTCATTGCCATTTCTTGTGCACAAGAAATTCACACGATGTTAGCTTTGGTACACAATTTAAACAGCCCACCTGATAGATCTGTGTGGACTCCACTTCTGGTACTCATTCTTACATTTTCTTGGAAAGATATTAATGTGTTTGATATAGAGTGTTAGGAGAGATTCTGGTGGAGGTATTACAGTATGTTGCCTGGACAGTTTCTACATAAGCCAAGGGGTGGAATCAGCAAGACTTGGTGAGAGTACAGGGCAATGGAGTTGATGAAGAAGGAATAAAGGCAAAGATGATCCATGCTTTGCTGAGGCAATAAAGATGTATATGGCTCTCCTCAATGAGAAGGTGACATGACAGAATGGCTTGTTTGGTAGAAGGGTGAGGAGAGTTGTTAAATTCAGTTTTGTACACATGCAAGTGGCAATCCGTGTCCAGAAAGTAGATCAGATATCAAATCTCGGGCTTGGAAATGAAGACATGTAGAAGTGGGGGTGGTCAGCAAATGGCTGACATTGGACAATGAGGTTGTCTGAGGTCCTTCTAGGACAACGTACAGGAAGTAAAAAGCATCAGACCCAGTGAGGTCCAGTGCCAGCAGTTTCAGTAGGAAAGCAAAGCCGATTTGGGGGACCTGAGTGAATGGAGGGTCCACATCAAGCAGCAGATGAAGATGGCCCTTCTGAGAAGTTTAGTTGTCAAGAGAGGACTAAAGAAGTTTTTTTTTTTTTATCAATTTAACTTTTCAACATATGTGAAACCTGGGGATATTTCTCAGATTTTAGTGGGAAGGGGCAAAGAGAAGGATTTGAGGGTCCTTGGTGAAGGATATTACATCCCCACATGAGGGATGAGCATTGAGGGAGAGGTGGAGGGATGTGTGTTGGAGCAGGGCAAGTTTAAGGAAGACAAAAATATAGGACCACTGGACCTGGTGGCAGATGTCTGTAATCCTAGAACTTAGGAGGGTGAGGCAGGAGAATCACTGAGAGTTCAAGGTCAGCCTGGATAATATAGCACATCGCTATCTTGAAAAGAAGAAGAGGAAGAGAAGGAGAAGGAGATGGAAGAGAAGAAGGAGAAGAAAGGGGTAGGAATGGATGCTGGGAACCAGCCTGCCTGTGGTGACTCATTTTTGTCTAAGGTACATTGTTTTCTCAATAAGGTATAGGGCTGACAGTGAGAGAGAAGGATACAGCTGCTTAGATGCTTTCCTGAGACTAGGTAAGTTTTGAGATTGTCACTGTAGAGACTTACATTTCACTTATAGAGAACTGACTGGAAAGGACTGATTGGTGGGAATAGGGACATAGCGAATCTGTAGTTGTCCATATGACAACTCCTTCCCATGGTGAGAACCAGCAGATGAGTCATCCCAACACCATGAAGATCCCAGGTGTCTGCTGTAGCAGGTTCCTATCTTGTGTGTGCTCTGCATGGTGCCATACGCAGCACCTAGGGTCAGGAAAGCACTGGCGTTTTCTCAATCATCTTGACACTGAAGTTTCCTCCAGAGTCTTCTGTTAGGAACAGTTATATGAGTAACATTATGTAGAACTTGAGTAAGCTCGTCTCAGAAAACCTAGAAGTTAGCTTCAGTACACAATTTAAACAGTCATTGCATGGAAGGACATCTTTGCTCTCTGAAAACCATCCTCATTAGACTTCATAGCCAAAGCCCTAAGAGCTCCCTGAAGGCTCCTCCTGAAATGGCAAATGCTTCATTCAAGGTATTTCATGTGGGATATTTTTAGGAGTCATTGATTTTTTTTTTTGTACAAACTATGCATCACGCTGCCCTCTTCCTTTCATTCATGTGCTCTTGAAAGCAGTTTTTGCTGAACCTTAAAAGGAAAAAGAATAGAAGTCTTTGAAAGGACATAAATGCAGAGATCTGGTTGAGTTTTATGGGACTCTCAGAGAATTTTTCAGAAGAAGGCTGAGTTCCAAGCCTGCTGTTGGAGGGCAGGGGTGTGAGGTACTGGTGTCCACAGAGCAAATGAGTTTTCCATTGGGTGATGACAGGAAGGCAGAAGGGCAGGCGGAAGACGACAGGCTTTGGCTTGTAAGGGGAATGGCATAGCCAGATTATCCCTTTTGCTAGTGGAGGAGTGAGGGGAGTCATACTCTCTTAGCCTGAAGGCCAGGCCAAAGGCAAATCCCCAGCTGGGGAAGTCTAATCGAATTACAAAAGTGGAACAAGAGATGTACGAGTATTTCCTTCCTTCTTCCCTCCCTTCCTTCATTCCTTGTTCTGTTCCTTCCTTCTTTCTGGCTTGAGTAGGTGTCTTTAAAACTGGGCCTGGCCAGGTGTGGAGGGACACGCTTGCAATCCCAGCACTTGTGAAGCTAAGGCAGGAGGGTTGCTGAGATTGAGGCCAGCCTAGGCTACATAGTGAGTATAAGGCCAGCCTGAACTATACCTGGCAAGGTCCTGCCTAAAAAAAAAAAAAAAGGTAACAGAGAAGCAGACAATGACTTATTTTTAAAAAATAAAGTTATTTCTGGAGAAGAGACAGGCTACAGAAACTGGCTAGGAGAAAATGAAATTGTAACTGGAGATAGTAAGATCAGTGATCAGAAGGAGAAAAGCACAAATGTAGTGTAAAGAGAAGTGAATAATTCATTTCTGCAAGTGAAATAAGTGCAGAAGAGAAGTTTGTGTGGAATTCTGAATGCTGGAGTCATTGTTTTCAATTTTTCATCATATTTATTCCCAAAGATAAATTTTGTAAATGGAACAGAGAGACACTAGACTTAGGGAGCATGGTTGGGCACGTTTGGGAGATTCCCCTTGCTAGAGGCTAAATGTGTGTGTCTGAGGAGTGGAGGAGACACATATAAGATGTATCATTAAGATACGGTGTGACAAGATAGAGGATACACGGACCCACTGCCCCTGTGTGTGAGGGTGTTGGGAATACCGATTTCCCAGACTACAGTGATCATCTGTCATTTGTAATGTATAACCCACAGCGGAGGGCTTAGTACTGCAGTCTTATCTTTTTCTAGTTTTTTAAAAAAATTTACTTTGTTTTGTTCTTGTTCTCCCAAAAGAAAATATCCTTCTTGTGTGTGGAAAGAGTATCAGTGTTTACAGGGTAGCATGGCCTTCTAAATCCTTGCCTGTCAATAGCAGATGCTCAGGACACGTTTGTTGAATGTGTTGAACAGCACCCTTCTATAGAGTAGGAGGAACTGTTGGGAATAACAAGTAATCTAAGAGACAAAATAATACCGGAAGTTATAAGAAATTACCCAGCTTAGCTTTGCCACTAACCAGCTCTGTGAACTTAGGAGAACGTGCAATGGCTTCGTGTCTTGCCTTTCTAATCTACAAAACAGGAATGATATTACTTTTCCTTCAATGTTACAGCTTTGAACATCAAATCATGTAATAAACGCAAAAGAACTTGGGAAATTCAAAGTGATGATTTGAATATAGGATCTTATCGGGGGAAGAAGTGGTATTATTATTATTCAGTGTCTTCTCCAAAAGGATGGTTTTTTAAAAAATTGATTTACCTGTAGAATTTGTTAAAACCCTTAAGTTCCTTAAGTTTCTGTTTTCTTCTTTCAGTGTTCTGTGATTAAGAGCTGTTGTTATAAAGCTGTACTTTCTCAGTCTAGAAAGGCAGTCATTAGCCTTAAGCAATTACAGTTCCACTAGAGAAGCCCTTAGTCATTTTTTTTTTTTTGAGAGAGGGTCTTACTTTCTAGTTCAGGCTGGCTCTGGGCTCACTATATTGCCCAGGCAAGCCTCAAACTCAGCAATTCTCCTGTCTCTGCCTCCCCGAGTGCTGGGATTACAGGCGTGAGCCACCACACCCAGCACTGTGGTATGTGGTATTGATGGCTGGTGGGTGTGAGTCTCCACGCCCAGCACTGTATGTGGTTACCAGGGATTGAACTCAGGACTTTGTGCTAGCGAAGCAGGCACCAGAACCACTGAGCTAACCTCTGGCCCTCTTGGTCATTTTTAAGGGGTCTGATAATAATAAACTAAGATGATAATAAACTAAGATATAGTTTTCAAGAAAATGAGTTTTGCTTTTGATGGAAAGAAAGTTGAGCAGTAATGTGTCTCAGGACATTTATGGCAGAGGACAGGGTCTTCCACAGTTCGAACCAAATACACAAAAGTGTTTCAGAAACCTGGCGACAGCATTCCCTAGGAGGTTACTGATCAGTGTCAGAGGAATTGGAGACAAGAAAAGGGTCTTTGGATTGCTTCCTTGCTGAGCACTTCCTTGGGAAACTTGTCTTTCTTTCTGCATTTCTGAAAAACGACCTCTTTCTGGCTTTTTACTTTTGAGTTAGGGTTGAGCGGAAGGAAGGTCAGGAAGGGAAGGATGCAGGTGAAGAATGCTGAGTCTACTCATCTGGACCAGACCGGCCATGCTGGACATGCTGGGGTCCCACATGGCAGGGGCCAGGCCAAGCAGGTCAGTGAACCCAAACTCACTAGGGAGAAATAGGGTGGCTTTGTTAGCTGAGTTACACAGCATACAAGGGAAGGCCCATACAGCACTAAATAAAAACCTCATGCAAAATAATTGTTTAGCTCAGATTCACTCATTATTCAATCCCATCCTTGAGGTTTCACAATACTTGTTAAACTGCCCAACATAATTATTTCCTTCTGGCCATATAGTGGAGACAAACAGGGCTTCGGAGTCAGATAGACTTGGGTCCAAATCCTGTTTGCATCTCTTCACATATGTGTGACCATTACATAATACTTTATAATAATATGCATTATCCAATACATTAGCTAGCATAATACATTGTATAATACTTCTGTACAATGATTTATTTATCAGTGAGGTGGAAAAGAATATGTATAAAGGTCGGAAAGATTGAAGTTATATAGCACACTGTGTGGCTTATGCCTTGTCTTCAGTATATTCCAATGTAATTGTCATTACTGTCCTGATCTCCTCAATCTGCTTTACTTCTGTCACCTGTCTCAGCATTTAGTGCTTGATTTCACTGTATTGAAATTGTGAAACTTTGAAAGAAATAAAGCAGTTGAACTTCATAGTGGAAACTATGTAAAACTATGTCAAATCCACTATCTTCTCTCTGTTTATTATGGAAACAGTAAGAAGAAATCAGCAACCCATTTATTTGAGAATAATGAAATATACATTATTCTTATTAGGTATTTTTTTCAAATATTTGGAATGCTTTATCACTGTACCATAAATTCAGTACCTTATGAAAAGAAAAGGAATTTATTTCTCATAGCTCTGGAGGTTTGAGATTCCACATAAAAGTACTTGCTAACAAGGTGTTTCTTGACTCCTGTGTCCTGGTAAATAGGTGGCACCTTTTGCTATGCCTTCATGTGGTAGAAATGGCTTGTTAGGTCTCTGGACTTTTATAAGGGCACTAATTCCATACAGAAGATGTGTGCTCTTATAGTCTAATCACTTTCAAAAAGGCCCTGCCTAATAGCATCACCTGGGGGATTAGACTCTCCAAATATGAATTTTAGAGAAACATAAATATTTAGATCAAAGAGAGTGAATAGCTTCCAAATGAGAAAATATGAAGAGGATTTCTGCCATTTACATTAGCATATTAGTTCTAACAGCATGATTTCTCCACTGTATAATATTCTAGCCAAAGGGTTTCCCCTGAAACTTGATACAGCCTTTTTACTTCAGGGAACACACCACCAAATGACCATTAACTTCTTTAGGGTATTTAATTTTTATGTACTGGTTGTTTACAAATGAGCTCATTTATTTCCTATAGCAAACACAGAAAGAGGAAATACTGTTATCTTTGTCACAACTCATGGTGTTAGGAGATGAAGGTTTAGTGATTAAGTGTCTTGCTCACTGACCATGGTGAATAGCTAGTGTTGACTGTCACACCACTCTGACTCCGAAGTCCATGCTCTGTTTAACAAGACAGTTAACTAGGCCTCATCAGAGCAGGATTTCTTTCTCTGAGACATCTTGGCTGTCTAGTTCAATTCAAGGTGGGAAGATCATTTGCACAGAACCACCAATCATTCCATAATGGAACTGGAGAAACTGAGCTTTTGTGGCATGACACCTGTCCCCTGTCCTCCTTTATGTAGGCTGTCCTTAATGTTGACTTTTAACTTCTGATGCTGCTGACCTGGCATACAAACTGAGTAGATGGTGTCCCAGTTTTGGAGATGAGAAAAAAAGAAGATACTTTATTTAAAAACCTTTCTTTGCCTGGAGTCTCTCTAATG
>PVIC010047531.1:0-13822 GCA_004025085.1 Thryonomys swinderianus | reverse complement strand
AAATTACTACTGACTATACTGCTATGATACTGATTGTTGCAGGGAAGGGATCTTTTAGTTTAAGAATTCAGGGCCAGGCCGGAGGGTTAGCTCAGTGGTTCTGGCGCCTGCCTTGCAAGCGTAAGGACCTGAGTTCGATTCCCGGTTACCACATATAATGCTGGGCGTGGTGGCTCACGCCTGTAATCCCAGCACTCGGGAGGCAGAGACAGGAGGATTGCTGAGTTCGCGGTGGCTTGCCTGGGCACCATAGTGAGCTCAGGGCCAGCCTGAACTACAAAGCAAGACCCTGTCTCCAGAAAGCAAAAAAAAAAAAGAATTCAGGGCCAGAAGGTTAGCTCAGTGGTTCTGGCACCTGCCTCACAAGTGCAAGGTCCTGAGTTCGATCCCCGGTAACCACATACAATGTTGGGTGTGGAGACTCACACCCACCAGCAATCAATACCACATACCACAGTGCTGGGCGTGGTGGTTCATGCCTGTAATCCCAGCACTCAGGAGGCACAGGCAGGAGGATTGCTGAGTTTGAGGCTTGCCTGGGCTACATAGTGAGCTCAGGGCCAGCCTAAACTAAAAAGTGAAACCCTGTCTCAAAAAAAAAAAAAAAAAAAAGAATTCAATGATGCTGCAGTAGTTATTTCGGTTTCCAAACTGTTTTTCTTTCTAACTAGTCCACAATTGAAGAGGTCTTACACAACACTGCTACTGTGCAACTAAACACAAATACAAATGCTATACACATTACATCACTAATAAGAAAATAAATGCTCACCTACAAGTAACAGGTCTATACAGTATACATTATATTATGTATTATAGATCATGTCCCTATTTCTACATACATATATCAAAATCCTAAGAAGTACTATCATTCTGAAGAATAAAGTAATCCCAAGAGAATTCTAATGTAAAAAAATTAAGAACATGATATAGATTTGTCTGCTGAATTCAATGACTTTGCTTTAAAGGTAAAATCCTTCCAAAACAGTTTCTAAAACTTTTGTTTATTAAACATTTACTTAAAGCCATTAAAGACTATTCCAAATTTCCTCAACCCTATTTAATAAAGCATGACATTAAAAAAAAACTAAACCACTTAGTTTTTTAATGTGCTGAACATATTAAAAATATTAAAAATTAATAACATTGTTATAGAACAATCATGCAAATAAAGACTACATATTTGAAAAGTTAACAAAGATTTCCATTGCAATGTCATCAAATTACCTCCTTAAAAACATCCAAGAAAGTAAAGTTACAACATGCTATTTTAACATGTTCTGTAAAACACCATAAAAGTCATGGCAAGGATGCAGAGAAACTGCACACTACTTACTCTTGGGAATATAAAATGGTGTATGCACTATGGAGAGTTTCCCCAAAAGTTAAAATTGAATTGCCATCTGCTCCAGAAATGCCAATTCTAGGTTTATGTACAAAATAACTGAAAATATCTTGAAGAGACATGTGCTCATCTGTTTTCACTGAACTTTTCACAATGGCCCAGAAGTAAAAGACCTAAAATCCACTAATAGATGAATGGATACAGAAACTGTGCATACATATAATGGGATATTATTCAGTCTTAAAAGTTAAAACATGGATGCACCTTGAGGATATTATACTAAATGAAATAAAACCATCACAAAGAGACAAATACTGTGTAATTCTAAGTGAAATATTTAAAATAAAATTAGACTCTTAGCAACTCAAGGTAGTATGATTGCCAGCAGCTGGGAAACAAGGACATGGGTATTTGCTATCAAAAAATATAAAGTCTCAGATTTACAGGATAAAAATGTTCGAGATACATGATATAACAAGGTATATATTGTTAACACTATTATAATGTAACTTAAAAATGTAATAAAATTAGAAAAGCATGTTTTTATATTATATATTATATCACATTTGAATACAAAGAATTTTAATGAGTTTTATATAGATAACTGTTTACAAATTTTGAAGAGACATGCATATTATTGTTCTTATACAACTAATGACCCAAGTTTAAAATCTTCTTACCTCATATGTTATCTTCAAACTTGACTGTAGTAAAATAGGAGTAAAGTTTGGATGAACTTCTGCAGTGAGCCAAAGACGAAAAGTATCTTTTGGTTGAAGAGTGTTCAGTTCCTTGTTTATAAAAACAATAAAAAGCTATTTAATACACGCATAGACATTCATCTTCAGCGATCTATTAATCAGTTTTTAATCAAACCCTTCTATGACACTTACATATTTTTCTGTGACACTGTGATATAATGCTATGATTTAATTTCTTTTAAATTTTGATCTTCTTTATTATTAGTTTAATGTAATAAATGAGAACTTGGACCTAAAGCCAATTTCACTGAGATAAAGTACAAACTTTACCATTTATTTGCTATGTGGGCTCTAAACCTTATCTCTCTAAGCCAGAACAACAGTAGTACCTACCACATAGGGCTGTATAAACCACTTAGAACAAGGTTTGAGAAACAGTAAATCCAAAGTGTTAACTATATTTGCTATGCATAAACTAACAATTACCATCCAGCCTTCAGATTCGCATCATTTCAATTCATGCTGCTGCAGAGTTATATAATGATAATAATTTCCTTACTGGCAGTTTTCAGCAGTACATTTGTCTCCTAACAATTTTATGGGCCAGAGCCTCACACACGCTAAGGAAGCGCTCAATGACTTAGCTGCCCTCCAAATTAACAAATTCAAATCTCTCTACATGTTTATCTGCCTAACCTCCTTTAGTCCTTTACTCAGATTTCACATTCCTTCTGTCTACTTTCCTCTTTGAAACCTAACAAATTCTTGCTCATTTGTCTAAATGAAGTTTAACTATGTTTTAGGGAAGTAGCTTCTCTAGTTTTGCACTATAACAATCCCAAACAGAACAACCACTTATGCTATTCTGTAAATTTTCATCTGGGGTACTCTTAACACTATAGTATGTATAAACAGAGTTTGTCTTTTCTAAACTAACTGCAAGACAGGAAGTACAAATTCTCTATGTGACCAGAACCTTGCACAATTCCTGCTTTTAGCAAGTGTTTGTAGACCAAATGAATAAATGAAAAACATAGTTGCTATCTCTAAAGAGTATTAAATTTTTACTACCAAATATGATACTAGCATTGTTAATATTATGCAAAACTTATTTAAAATAATCAAAACATGAAAAACTGTGCTTGCTTAAAACTGCAAAGGATAAAAAACATTTATGTCTCAGTTTTAAAATGTCAATAAAAAATAAATAAATAAAATGTCAAGTTCACATAAAATTTTTCCTTGGATCATTGCATCTAAAATTTTTTTTAAAAGATTAAATATATGGTTAGGTTTAGAAAACTTTACAGATTTACATCTAAACAATTTATATCCAAAGTTTCAAAAAAAACAAAATTTAAAATTTTTGTAATAAAATCTACCCTACATATCCTTCAAAAAGTCTTAAGATGTATTTTCAATGTACTAACTAAAATTTTATTTTACAGTCAGGCATGGTGGCTCATGCCTGTAATCCCAGCACTCGGAGGTGGAGGAAGAGGCAGGAGAATTGCTGAATTTGAAGTTTGCCTGGGCTACATAGTGAGCTCAGGGCAAGCCAGAATTACAAAGTGAGACCCTGTCTCAAAAGACAAAACAAAACAAAATTGTATTTTACATAGATTGATATCTGTCAATCAACTGTTTAGGAAAAAAAGAGACTGGTCTTCATTTCATTTTAAAATATATGACAGATGGGCCAGAGATTTAGCTTGGTGATTCTGGCACCTGCCTAGCAAGCACAAGGTCCTGAGTTTGATCCCCGGAGCCACATATGACAATACCAAATGTGGTGACTCATGCCTACCAGCAATCAGTACCACACACCACAATGCCAGGTGTGTTAGCTCACACATGTAATCCAGAACTCAGAAGGCAGAGGCAGGAAGATTGCAGAGTTCAAGGTGTGCCTG
Organism: Thryonomys swinderianus; assembly: GCA_004025085.1. Taxonomy (NCBI): domain Eukaryota; kingdom Metazoa; phylum Chordata; class Mammalia; order Rodentia; family Thryonomyidae; genus Thryonomys; species Thryonomys swinderianus. Next base: position 9,863 of record PVIC010047531.1, on the reverse strand, counting down.
GGCTATATGTAAGCTCAGTGCCAGTCTGAACTACAAAGCGAGACCTTGTCTCGATCAATCCATCAATCAATAAACTGACAGAAATTAGAGTAACACCTTAGAACAGCATCTAGAAAAATTACTTAAGAATAAACCTAATGATGAAGTGAATTATCTTTGCATTGAAAAACTACAGTATTCTGAAAAGGCTATCAAAGAAGATTTCAGAAAGTGGAATTACATCCACTATTCTTGTATAGACAGAACCAATATAGTGAAAATGGTCATACTTTCAAAATTGTTATACAGATTTAATGCAAATCCAATAAAAACACCAATAACATACCTCTTAGAACTAGAGAAAACAACCGTAAAATTTATAAGGAACCAGAAAAAAACCTAGAATAGCAAAAGAAATCTAAACAGCAAAGGCATGGCAGGATCATCACAATCCCTTATTTGAAAATATACTACAAAGCTACCATGACAGAACAGCACAGTGCTATTAGAGAAACAGACCCAAGGATCAATGGAACAGATTAGAAGGAAGTGGAAACAAACCAAATCACACTCAGCCACTTCTTCTTTGACAAAGGAGCCAAACACCTTCACTGGAAAGATAGTCTCTTTAATGTAAGGTGCTGGGAAAACTGGCTTTTCCTACTTCTCCTCATGCACTAGAATAAAATCCAAATAGAACAAAGATCTAAATATTAAAACACCTCATCTGCTGGATACAGAATAGGAACAACTCTTCAAGACATACATGCAGGCAAAGACTTTATATGAACAAAACTTAATTGCACAGGAAATATTATATAGAACCAAAAACTGGCATTACATCAAATTAAAAAGTTTTTGCAAGGCTAAAGAGACCAGACTGAAGAGACAACCCCCAGATTGGGAAAAGAATTTTGCCAGCCACTCCTCAGACAAAGGACTAACATCTAAAATACATAAAGAACTTTTAAAAAAAGTCAGACTTACCAAATTTAAAGATCCAATCTAAAAATAGGCATCTGAAATACATTTCTCAGATGAAATAAAAATATATTTAAAAATATTTAACAGCACTAGACATTATAGGAATGCAAATTAAAACCTCAACTGGATACTGTCTCAGTCCAAAAAAAATGGCTATCATCCAAAAATCAATAACAAATGCTAGTAGGACTGTGGAAAAAAGGGACCTTCTCCACTGTTGCAGGGAGTGTACACCTGTGTGACCACTGTGGAGATCAGTATGGAGATTCCTCAGAAAACTAAAACTATAGGTTCAATTTAACCTATTTCTCTTCTAGGGATCTTCTACAAAAAGTTAAAAGCATTGTTTCATGGCATTATATACACGCCCACATTTAAAGCAGCCCAGTTCATAATGCCTAAATCATGCAAACACCCCATATACCCATCAATGGGTGAATGGATAAATGTAGTTTTTATATACAATGGAGTACTATTTTGCCCTCAAGAAGGATAATCTTGAGACATTTTTAGGTAAATGGATTTATCTTGGGGCCCTAATTTTAAGTGACATAAGTCACACATCTTTAAATATCATGTTATTTCTTTTGTGTGAGAAAACCCAGAGAATAAAAAGCAAAATACAGATCAGATATTGGGAAGTAGAAAGAAAATATTCAAATAGTAAAGTGGAAAAGGGAGGGGAGAGGAGGAAGGGAAGGAAAAGAACAGGGATTAATAACCAGAAGGAGATTCAGTTCCCAGCGGCGGTGGAGGATTGAGGCCTGCCCACTGGCCCACCCCACCCTGGAGCCTTGCAGTGAGGAGTCAGGTACTGACCCGGGCGCCATCCCCACCATGTAGGATTGAGGCCCGCTGGCTGGCCCCAACCCCACCCTGGAGCTGTGTTGTGAGGACCCAGGTCCAAGAGGAGCTGGAGCCATTTCCTGCATCCCTCCACACTGTAGCCGCGCTGAGAGACCAGGCAAGATTAAAAAAAAAAAAAAAAAAAAAAAGGAATCCAGCTTCTATTTTGCCATCTACTCCTAGATCCCTCTATTCACCTCTTGTCCCCACACCCTCTATCTTCCTGTCAGAAGCAATACCCAGAAGTAAAAGACTCTTAGGCTGCCCTATTTCTTCCTCTGTACTATTATAAGAAGGTGTGCAAAGTCTCCAATGGTCTTACAGCATAGAGTTGGTACTGTTTTATATACGCCCTTTTATCCTCTATTACCCACTGGCATATATGAGGTTCTAGAGTATAGGTAGTCTTCATAAATCTGCTACCCTATTTCACTCTCCTTCTGTCCCCCTACCTCCCTGATTCCCCAGTGACCTCTTATCCCCAAAGAGTTCAGGGGGTACATTTATGACCTACACGTTGTATACACATTGCTGATTAATTCTAAATTTTGGCATATGGACACAGAGGTAACTCATGAGCTCAAAGTCTTCAGAATAGAAATTAACAAAACTTTTCATTTTATTTACTGTGTTACTGACATTGGCATTGATTGTATTATGGTAACAAACATGATGTGATTGTTCTGCTCAAATACCTCCCATGATGTGTCAGAACTGAGAACTCTCAAGGGTCATTACAGATTCAAGGAGGACACCCCAGGAAGGCGCCATATCCAAAGGGCCCCAGATAATAGAAAGAAAGAGACCTGCAACAAACATTACCCTGTCATCAGGCAAAGAAACATATAAAGAAATGTTCAAAGTCACTGGTCATTCGAGAGATGCAAATGAAAACAACACTGAGATTTCATCTTACTCCACAAAGAATGGCCGCTATTACAAAATCAACCAACAATAAATGCTGGCGAGGCTGTGGGGAGAAAGGAAGCCTTCTCCACTGTTGGTGGGATTGCAAGCTTGTGCAACCATTGTGGAGATATGTGTGGAGATTTCTCAGAAAACTAGGACTAGGGGTCCCATTTGACCCTGCTATCCCCTGCTAGGAATATACCCAAAAGAATTTAAAAATCACATTGGAAAGGCAGATGTCCACCCTTGTTCATAGCAGCTCAGTTTGTGATAGCTCAATCTTGGAAACAACCCAAATGCCCATCAACTGGAGAGTGGATAAAGAAGATGTGGTTTTTTTATAAAATGGAGTATTATTCTGCCATAAAGAATGACAAGATCAATTCATTTATGTGCAAATGGAGACACCTGGAGGATTACTAGTAAGTGAAATAAATAGATCACAGATAGGCAAATACCGGATCTTCTCTTTGATATGAACACCTGTAGATGCAAATGAGCTCTAGAAGGTATGACAGTTTTTATAGAATGGGAAATTTCCTTAGGAAATCTGGTGTGGGAATATAATGAGGGGAAGGAATAAATATTATTCAGAAAGAAAATAAAAGAGCATGTATAAAGGGGGTGGGGAGGTGTGGGTGGGTAGGGATATGGGTAAAAATGAGAATTAACTTGTGTTATGTACTAGTACAAATTCCCAGCGTTACATGTGATTATGAGATGTATATAAATTGTACCAATAAAGAATTCAGTTAAAAAAATGATGTGGTTTTTTACAAAATGGAGTATTATTCTGCCATATAGAATGACAAGATTGATTCATTTATGTGCAAATAGATACACCTGGAGGTCACGCTAATAAGTAAAATCAGTAGATCACAGATAGGCAAAGGCAAATACCGGATCTTCTCGTTGATATGACCACCTGTAGATGCAAATGAGCTCTAGAAAGGTACAAATTCCCCAATGTTATGTGTGATTGTGAGATCTATATAAATTGTACCAAAAAGAATTCAATTTAAAAAAAACAGAAGGAAAAAATGGAAGCCAAGCTTTCATAAATGAAAGAAGAACTGAAGGGAAGGAAGAGAAATGGAGAAAAAAATTATTAATATACATGATGCACAAATGCAAATTATCTGCAATGAATATGTATGGCAAACATGTACCAATAGAAGTTAATAAAAAAATTAAAATATATGATTCAGATGTATTTTATATTAACACTGATTTTTTAATAGAAAATCAAATCATGATATACTCATATGCATTTCAGCTCCATAATCTGTTCATCTTTTGACAAGTAATGAAACATCACAGCCCATCAATTCATCCACTCAATCATGAACTCATACCAAGATTTACTGGATACTTCTTTTCTGTACAAGGCTCTACCTGCCATTTAATAGGAACCATACAAATTTTCAAACCTTCACAACAAGGACTGAGTTGCCCTCATTATACTCCGGCTCTATTTTGTAAACTAGTAGCACCAGGGTGTATTAATTACTAACCACCCTGCCAAAACCTCTCCTGGTTAAAGAGGATAAAAACACGGTATTCTCTGTATATTCTGTATCCTAAACCATTCCAAATCATCCAGCTGCATTCCACCTGGCCTGCCTGCCAATACTGTCAAGGGCAACATTCAGTCCTTGATCTTGACATGTACATCTCCCAGGCAGTATCTCTACTTGTGTTGTTGGAATTAGCCATAATACGCATTCTTTGTGTACACTTAGCTAAATTCCCTTCAGCTGTAAGGAACATTTTGTCCTTGGAGTCAGTTCTACCTAAGACCATATCTTTCTTACATGAACACCAGACTGTATAAATAGGTCTTCTATAGTTGTCTAAAATGTCCACTATTTTCTTTTTTTAAATTATCTAAAGTTTTTTTTCAGTCTTTGTTAATAATTCTTAGCTTCTGGGCTGGGGATTTAGGTCAGTGGTTCTAGTATCTGCCTTGTAAGCACAAGGTCCTGAGTTTAGTAACTGGTAACCACATACCACAGTGCTGGGCATGGTGGCTCATGCCCACCATCATTCAGTACTTCCAACTACAGTGCAGGGCGTGGTGGCTCAAGCCTGTAATCCCAGCACTGGTAGGCAAGGCAGGAGGATTGCTGTGAGTTCAAGGTTTGCCTGGGCTATGTAGTGAGCTCAGGGCCAACCTGTGCTATGAAGCAAGACCTTGTCTAAAAAAAAAAAAAAAAAAAAATTTCTTAGCTTCACTTAGATGTGTTTAAAAGAGACAATATTTTATAAACTTCTTATTGACTCATCTTATTTTGTGCTAATTTTTTGAAGTAAATATGTGTAAAATTATTAGCAATTACTAATTTTTTAAAACATACTGGATGAAATTTGAGTAGGAATGCTTTATAAACATCAAATTTATACAGTATATATAATTTATACCACATTTATCTGAATCTACCTTTTCCAGAACTGGCAGCCAAGATACCACAAGATGTAAGTTTTTCAAACAGAGCCAGTCCCCGTTGTGAGCACATTCTCTTAGCATTTGGATTGCTAAGTCAGCTTGACCTTGACCCATGGCAACCTACAAAAACAAAAAAATGAAAAGACAGGCTAATAGGTACACTTTAAGAGTAACAAAAATAATAAATTCTAAACCTCCCTTACTAGATTGTTAATATTTTATATTTTTAATATTAAAATATGAAGAGGAACAAAACTCATAGAATTAGTCATCTTCTCCAAGAATATTAATTTAAAAATTCATGTGGATAGTTTAATCTTCCTGCCCATTACTATCAACAGATACCACATGTACAAAAAGGCTTTTTGCCTTCAAACACCTCACTCATAACTGAACCCTGTTATAATTAACAGAACAATATACTGTACCAATGATTGAATGCACAAGAGCAGGTAAAAATCTGTTCATTTGAGCTTAACTGCCTTAACTGCCTTTATTATCCATTATTTGTATTTTTTAAACTTAAATTTGAATCTTTGTTGGTACATTACATATACATATCACAATTATACTCAACACTGAGAACTCGTACCAGTACATGATATGACTTAATTCTCATTTTTCCCCTTCCCCTATCCACCCTACACATTACTTTTATTTTGCTTTCTAAAATTCTTACTCTTCAATTTTTGCCTGCTAGATATATTTGGGTTTTTAAATCATTATTTTTCTGGCCCAAAACATTCATTTATTTACTTGCCAAAAACTAAGGATAAATTTAATTTTCAAATTCCTTTGTAGATTAACTTGAAAAAAAGTAATCTGAAGAAAAGCTTCTTTTCAAAACATTAAACTGATAAATTTTATTCAAAATAATGTATTTCTTTCACTTCAGGTGAAGATTTTACAGGTAAATATTATACTTTTTTAAATAAAGGCATCCAAATAAAATTTTAAGAGTCTCAAAATGCAAGCAAATGCATTACTTTCCTATCGCTGCTCTATCAAGTTACCACAAATTTAGTAGTTTAACTCAAATTATTATTTTAGACTACTAGAGGTCTTCAAAAATCTAAAATGAGGGGGCCAGAGGGTTGGCTCAGTGGTTCCAGCACCTGCCTCGCAAGCGCAAGGTCCTGAGTTTGATCCCTGGTAACCACATACAATGCTGGGCGTGGAGACTCACGCCCACCAGTAATCAATACTATATACCACAGTGCCGGGCGTGGTGGCTCACGCTTGTAATCCCAGCACTCAGGAGGCAGAGGCAGGAGGATTGCTGAGTTCGAGGCTTGCCTGGGCTACATAGTGAGCTCAGAGCCAGCCTGAACTACAAAGCGAGACCCTGTCTCAAAAAAAAAAAAAAATCTAAAATGAGGTGTCTGGATTTAAAAATAAATGTTAATAACATATGGCTATTTTTATTCTGAAAGCTCCAACAGAAAACATTTTCCCTGCCTTTTCCAGTTTTTGTACACCATTTACCTTCCTTTGTGACAACTCAGTCCATCTTCAAAATCAGTAACACAATATCTTCTTCCCTCTCTGACCACTACTTCCATCTTCTTGTCTTATATGCTCACTCACATTGGCCTGCCCCTGTCTGTCTGTCTCTCTCTCTCTCTCTCTGTCTCTCCTTTCTCTCTCTCTCTCTCTCTCTGTGTCTCTGTCTCTGTCTCTGTCTCTCTGTCTTTCTGTCTCTCTCTCTCTCTCTCTCTCTCTCTCTCTCTCTCTCTCTCATAAAGATGCTTATGATTATTATTGGGCCCACCTGGGTAATCCAGGATACTTTTTCCCTTCTCAAGATCTTTAACTAATCTGCTTTTGCGTATAACATGTTCACAAGTTCTGAGGACTGGGACATAAGACACCTTTCAGGGAATTACTTGGCCTATCACAACAACAAAAAAATGCCCATTCTACTAATGGATCTGTTGCATCAGAAATAACAATAGAAGGAGCAAAAACTGCAAGGAAATTTGGGCTCACCTGGTGGTAGCATTCTCCACTTCTTTCAGCATTAGCAAGTTCTTGAAGTTCCTGAGAAGGATCAGCACCCGGGGAAATAATTATCAAAATAGGTTCAATTTCCAGTGCCTCTCTGTACAAACGTTTGAGATTTAGAGGAAGTGGGGATAATTCTTTCAACCCTACAAGATATAGTGAAGGAATTAAAAAAATAGAAAGCAATGTGCATCACAAAAAGCCTTCTAAAAATAATTAGATGACATGTAATGGAGAATACCGTGGTAAATTATTACCTTATACTCAAAGTTTTTCACCCTAAACTGATTCACATACTAATACTAGCTATAAATAATATTTATTGAACACTTAAAGTAAACTTTTTTTACTTTTTGTGAGATAAGGTCTTACTATGTAGTTCAGGCCTATCTTGAACTCCCTGTGTAGTTGAGCATGGCCTCCAACTCATGCTGATCATCTTGCCTCAACCTCCCGAGAAGCATTTGGATTACAGGTGTGTGTCACCATACTCAGATCAATGTGCCAATTATTATTCTAAGTCCCTTAAATTGTAATTACCTTCTAGTCGTTACAATGCTATCTAGTTTCCCAAATGCCACATTTAGTAGTTGAAGAAATACATAGTCAGCATTGTGGTCTCACTGCATACAGTAGACCCTTGATTTGAACTCAGTAAGTTCCTGGGGGCTGGTTGGTTGTTAAGTCAGTACAGCTGAGATCTGGATGTTTACCTGGGTACACGCTATAGATAACAAGAGGCAGATGAATCTTCCATCAATTTAATTAACCAGAGCTGCTCCTATGTCCAACCGGTTGTAACTTTAGGGTCCACTGTATTTCTCTCCCTAGAAGAGAAGACTGAACCTTTCTAACTGTATGCCTCACTAATACAATATATGCCTTTATATACTACCTAAGTCCCTTTTCTGTGCCACTTATATGGAGAAACTGGGTTCTAAATTATGTGGTATTTTTATAAATCAAAAGTGACTCCAAACTCTTAGAGATGGGTTTTCTTAAAAGTAATGGGGGCACTGTTAGGAGTTGAGGCCTAGACAGAAGTGGGTCATATAGGGGATGACATGGAAGGATGTGTCTCTCTCTCTGGCTCCTATCTTCTTTCTCTCTCCTTCCTGGTCGCCATGATTTGAGCAGTATTTCCTGCACTATGCCCCTCTGCCATGCAATTCCTGCCTTGGAACCAGCCAACCAAGCTCTGTAATGGTCATCTAAAGTACACCTCTCCTTCTTTAGGTATTTAAGTATCTAGGTATTGAGTCCCAGCAATGAGGAAAACCACTAGGATGTCAAAGTAAACAACTTCACTGTCATTAATTAGGATAGTTTTCTCTTGTGCCTATCATAATAGTAAGTGGAACAGAAAATAAAATGAATGATTAGTTTGGAAGTAGAAATATTCTATTGTCTGTTAGGTTCTATGGTATAATGGAAATACACTATTGTCAAGTTTATATTTGTTTGTTGAGTATCCCTAAAAATCACTAAATGTCTTGACTTTCTCAATTGTAAAACAGGCATACAACCATTCACAGGTCCTTTAGGAACAAAGTAAGCTGTAAGAATTATTAAAAATATCATTCATTCATCACCTACTCTATGCTAAGTAGTATATCAAGTAATTTATTTACCTGATTTCTGAATGATACAACAACCATGAAAAACAAATACTATTATGTTCATTTAAATGTAGGAAAGCTAATACTCAAAGAAATGGAACATCTTGCCAAAGGGCACCCAGCTGCTGCTTACTGTGTTCAAACACAATTCATCTGTGCTATTTCTACTCTTCAGCCCTCAACAACTTTTAGTATTACTTGAATAAGAAATTATAATTTTCCTATTATACTTCAATTTCTTTTGCTAAAACTTAAATGTTTTATGGTTAATATATTTAGGGGAAAGGCCTGGTTCAATTAAAAACTTGTTGGAATTTCTGTTGTATATTCTACTGCACTGTTCTCAATTGAGCTAATAATATCAAACAAAGTTTAAAATAAATAGAGGATTAGGAGGATGTAATGTCCAACAGAAGGACTGTACAGGCAAGAAGCACTTCCATATGTTCTCAAAAGTAGAAATGAATATTCTTTATTTTGCTCTTTAATTTATATTTTGGGCTTCTTGTGTAAGAGAAATCATGGAAATCAAGCAATATTTAAGCTTTTGTGATTTATTTCACTTAAAATTATGCTCTCAGAGTGCATCAATTTTCCTACAAATGACTCAATTTTTTCTTTATGGTGGAATAGCAATCCACTTAGTATTTACATTACATTTCCTTTCTTCATTCATCTGTTTAGGGAAATATAGGCAGCTTTCAAATTTAATTATTTTGAGTTGTGCTACCATAAACATGTAGATAGATAATAGGAAACAGGGAGATAGATCTGTTGCCAAAGGGAAGAGGACCAAGAGACAGAATAAGAAGACAGGAGTGGGAAAGGAGATTTAAAAAAGAATTAAGAGGTGTTACGCACATGTACCAATGCCCTACAGTAAATGTCATCATTATGGACAATAAACATGCACTAATAATTTTTTGAAAAGCAGAAACAAATAGAAAAGATTGCATCTCACAAACAGACATTCTTAAAAAGTAGGGTGGGGAAAGAAAAGAAGGTAAAAAATAACAGGAGAAAAGAAGGAAAACAGGAACAAAGCACTGGTAACTAGGGAGGGTGGAGAGATAAAA
>PVIC010047530.1:0-13844 GCA_004025085.1 Thryonomys swinderianus | reverse complement strand
GCCTCCTAAAAAGGGAGATGCGATTGTGAAGACCTTCCCTGGAGGTAAGTCAGGATGGCAGAGAAGCGCACTGTGTAGCATGGAAGCCACTGGCCACTATATCACCACGGAGTGCTTGACATGGGACAGCAGAAGAGATTTGAAGGGCTCAAAACACACAGGTATAAACCACTTCAGACTAGAAAACCACCGGGTGGCACTAGTCTGGGTTACTTAAAGGGCTCTCTGTGAGACCCACCATCGCCGAAAAGCTCGGTATTTCCTCTCCCTGGTAGGCCTGGGAGTGGGGCTAAGGTGGGAAACACTGCTCTGGATCTGTCTCCTGTGCTTCGCAAACAATGGGGATCCTAAAGCAGCGCTTTTCTCTCAGAAGTTCGGAGAGTGCAAGCGCCATGGTGCCTGCCAAGGTCAGAAGACGAGCGTTGCAGAAAAGGCACTAACCGTGGGACCGCAGGACTCAGCCCACTTGACTCGTTGCTCTCCCAGCCACCAACGAAGGGACAACGGACCCATCACGGCGGCAGGGAGCTCAGCTGTGACGGGCGTGATTGTGTCTGGCAGAGATAACACTGAAACCCGAGGAAACCAACCAGCCACCTAGTGGCCGTTTGATTACATTAGACCCTTTCACATGGAGAGAATAGCAGTTTGTCTTTACAGGAATCATCGTGGTGCGAAGGGTGGACTCTTGGGTCTCTGTGGTACACGCTTCGGACCCAGACCTCGGAGGGCTCAGGAGCACTCAGTCCCCCACATTCTGGGAGACCTGGTAACTGACCGCTCCCCTCCGGAATCCTCTCACGGGCTCACCAGTAAGAGAAGTAATGTGACTTGTCAAAAAACACAGATTCCTAGGAGCAGGCTGCCTTTCCAGATTGGTTCACAAAAAGCTATAATGGCTCAACCCCTTTGCTCCAGTGGCTATAACTCAAAGGGCATCTCAATTTTAGGGCTTCTGATAGGATCAGCCGAGGCCTTTGCAAAACCTCCCTCGCAGATCAGTTTCTGCTGCTGCTTAATCTACCTCTTCTCCTCAAGTATCCTGAGCTTATCTGACAATCACTTCTTGCCCCCTAAGTCTCCGTTTCAGACTCTGGTCCCCAGAGCAACCTGTTGGGAACAATCCTGTCTGGGAGAAATAATTGGAAGGTTGAAACTGACCAGGCCTTTTTGCCTGCAGACAGACTTTGAACTGAACTCTTATTTTTATCTCTGGTTAGCAACAGGGACTCTATGGTCCCACATGCTGTGATGTTTTAGGGCAGAGCTACATGAGGATCTACCAACCACAGTAGTCACTCTTCCACAAGAGAGGAAAGGAGGTGACAAAAATATACAACGAATGTCTAAATTATAAAAATGCATTACAGCAAAAGATGCATTGCCAATAAGCCTTCTCAGAACACTATCCCTAATTCCATACACTTCTTCCATCGTTCTTGCCCCTTTCTGGATCACCTCTGGAAGTCGCTTTTGTGAGTATTCTTCTACAGTGTGATCAAAACTACAGTGAACATTGTGGCCAAGCGATGTCCACTAGAAAGAAAGTCTTGGGAAAATACTACAGAACGTCCTCATCCACCTCACTTAACAGATCTGGCACCGTGTGACTTCTGGCTTCTTCAAAAGTCAAGATGACCATGAAAAATGAAAGTGACCACAGCTAGAGGCCTGGAGGCTGAGAGATTAGGCAACGAATTGACTGCTGTCCTTGTTAGTTGCAAGGGACACTCACTCTGTGCTTTCTCTTCCCACGGCTGGAGTGTCTGCTGGCTTAGGAGTCCTGACGGTCATGGGGGGAGGGGGCCTTCTCTCCAGTGTTCCACTGAATGTAAAGCTATAATAACCTCTGACCACTCTGCGTAGCTCTGGCCAGCAGACCGGGAGGGAGGGAGTGGGGCTGGCGTGTTCCATAGACCGAGGTGAGCGCTTCCCGTTAAGATGAGGAGCCACACCGGGGGCAGGATGCCGTGGCTCAGAAACGCATGTGGAAAAGAGAAGGCAAGAGGATCCGTGGAGCTCTGGTGGTCCCAAGGCCAATGAACACCATAGACCTTCCAACCACTGGGTTCCAACAAAGTATCTGAGGGCCCTCATTTCATGGAGATGAAGCCCAGAATAATCCCCCACCAGGCTGAGCTGATTGTCTCCCTGATTCCTACACAGGAAGTCTTTGCTCAGACTTTATGGGTCACCAAGACTAGAGGGGCTGTTTTGTTTAGCAGCAGCTCACACTGTGGCCTCATCGCCTTGCTGAGAGAATTAGACACTGTTTGGGGGCCTCCCCAGGAGAGGTTTCCCTGGTTTCCACCCCAGGAGCCTTTTGCCTTTGCTGAATTTTTTTCCCATTCAGTTAAATGGCACATTTTAGATGTATATTATGATCACAGTCATCACTGGGGATTTGTAACCATACATGACATCTCATGGCTTTTATTTTTTCCCATTTCCCTACAATCTCTTCCACCCCTTCACCTCATCCTATTTGCAAAAGCTTTGTTTCCATTTTTCCCTTCTTTTCTCATTTTTCCTTCTCTTCTTTCCTTTCCCCAACCACTCTCCCTAATTTTTTAGACCTTTTCTTCTTACTTTATGTTATCTATTATACAGTTTGACACACATATGTGTGTCCTATTTATTTCACTTAAGAGCATGGCCTCAATGTGCATCCATTTAGCTATAGATGTCTCGTTTATTGCTCTTTATGACTGAGTAGTACTCCATTTTATTAAAACACACACACACACACACTCTTTATCTAGTCACCAGTTGATGAGTATTTGGGGCTGTTAAGATTTAGCTAGCATAGGGCCCGAGATTTAGCTCAGTGGTTCCAGTGCCTGCCTCTCAAGCTCAAGGTCCTGAGTTCAATCCCCGGTAACCACATACAGTGTTGGGCGTGGTGACTCAGGCCCACCAGCCATCAATACCACATACCACAGTGCCGGGCGTGGTGGCTCACACCTGTAATCCCAACACTCGGGAGGCAGAGACAGGAGGATTTCTGAGTTCGAGGTTTGCCTGGGCTACATAGTGAGGGCCAGCCTGAACTACCAAACGAGACCCTATCTCAAAAAAAAAGAAAAAGATTTAGCTGTTACACTCAAATGGTACTGAGCCTATCTTGGAAGCCAAAGGGCCTAAGTTCAATCCCCAGTACCGCAAAAAAGAAAAAAAAAAGATTTAGCTATTACAGTGTTACTATAAACATGGGTGTGTATATATTGCTGTCATACAAGGCTTTTAAATCTTTCATAAATATACCCAGGAAGGGGATAGCAGGGTCAAATGCGACCTCTAATCCTAGTGTTTTGTTTTGTTTTGTTTTGTTTTGTTTTGTTTTGTTTTGTTTTGTTTGAAGAATCTCCACAATGATCTCCACAGCGTTTGCACCAGTCTCCTTTCCCACCAACAGCGGAGAAGGGCTCCTTCCTCCCCACAGCCCCAGCAGCATTTGCGGTTGGTTGTTTGCTTGATAGCAGCCCTTCCTTCTGGGGTTGAAATAGAGGAGCAGGTAAACATAAAAGAAAACATGCAGCACCACTGGTCATTCAAGAAATGCACATACCTTTGCTGATTTTAATCTATATATTTCCTTGCAATAAACTATAATGAAGAAAGAAAAGAAGGAGGGGGAGAAAAAGGGGGGAGCGAGCTGCCATTTCAAACACTATGGGGTTTCATCATTCTTTCTCCTAAAATCGAATCTTGGCGTCACCTTCGGTCGCCGATTGTCGCTGAATGATGACAATAATAACACTGACGGGGGTGACGGAGGTGGCCCCGGACGCCCTCTTCTGGAAAGAGCTGTGAATGAGGAGCTGGGCGGCTCCCCGCACGACACCAAGCCTCGTCCCCACTAGGGTAGGGTCGCTGGGTCGCGTCTCTGCAGTTGCGTCTCGGTTTGGAGCTGGGCTCGCTGCCTCTGAAAGGGGGCGGTGCGCGTGCCGAAGACGGACACAGAGGAGATGACAGCAAGAGGGACAAGTTAGAGATTTCTGGGAGGAACTTCTGAGCATCTCTGTGCTCACAGGGAAGTGGGGGGACTCCTGACTGGCATCAGTGGGGAATGGCAGGGTATCCCTTTTTTTTTTTTTTTTTGAGACAGGGTCTCACTTTGTAGTTCAGGCTGACCCTGAGCTCACTATGGAGCCCAGGCAAGCCTGGAACTCAGCAATCCTCCTGTCTCTGCCTCCCGAGTGCTGGGATGACAGGCGTGAGCCACCACACCCAGCATTGTATGTGGTTACCGGGATCGAACTCAGAACCTTGCGCTTGTGAGGGAGGCGCCAGAACCCCTGAGCTAAATCTCCGGCCCGGGGTATCCCTACTTTTATTCCCCCGTTCTCTTGAGGATGAGGAAACAAGGTCAAGCCTGTGACCCACACTGTGAGGATACAGGAAGCCATTAAGCAAAAAGTGAGGATCATGTATCTTTTATTTCTCTCTTACCTCCCGCGCTTGGCCTGTCCTCCCGCCTCCTCCCCGAATGTGGCCTCCACTCTGCCTCGCTCTTGATTACCTCCCGCTCACGCCGTAGGACTCGCCCACCTGACGCTCCCTCTGCGAAGTCTTCTTTGACTGTTTCAGCATTTATAACCTACATTGTCTTCGCAGCCCATGTCCACCGGTTTTCCCACTAGATTCTCAGCCCAGAGCAGGAGTGGAGTCAGCCCTGGTCTTCTGGGAAGCCCAGCCCCTACTTCCCTGACACACGGAAATAATCAATTAATACATTTAATATGAATGGCTCCCCTGAATCCAGCCTCACCTCAAATCCCTTTGATCACTGTGCCCATAATCCATTTCCTTTCATCAGATTCCTTCTTCAGTACTTTCTCTGGGGAAACAGAACCAGATCTTTTATTCCCCCCCCCCTTTATTGACTTTATTGGTACATTTTGGGTGTACATTACGATTCATCAAGAATTCGTATCTGTACATGATGTATCTTCATTCTCATTTTCCCCATTCCTCCGCCCTCCCTACAACTCCCCCGCCTCCCATGTACATAAGCTTTGTTTGCGGTGGGGTTTTTTTACCATCAAAGTTTTTCTTTCCCTTCCTTGCTCTCCCCTGCCCTCTCTGAATATTTTCTTCCTGTAACACGCTTCACCGCTTGGTGTAACGTTGAGCTTCATCGCTAGAGGGCGCTGAAGAGACTCTCTAGGAGGAAGAAGCTGGATTTTCCCGTCAAGGCTACAGGGTGCTACTAGCGGGGTTGGGGTTCACGCTGCTTCCCCAGAGTGAGCTCCTGCAGCACAGACAGCTCCCCAGCACCAGGTTCCCGTGGGGCCCAGCGGCCAGCCGCACCGCACGGCAGCCCACGTGTGTGACTGCGGCGGAGACGCCCTTCCGATCAGCTTTCCTGGAGCCCCGAGGACGCAGGGTCTCGAGCACGAGCGCGGACGTCCGGCGAGCTCCGTGGCCCGGCAGCACGCGCCCTCCCAGCCGGGCTCTCTCCGCCCAGTGTCGTCTCGGCCCTACGGTGGTGGCTGTTCCTTGGAACGGCTGTCGTTCAGGGTCTTTTCATGTCCCCAGCCAAGGCCTTGCTGCTCCAAGGGTCTGCACGGGGCCTGCCCTGAGCAGCCAGCGTCAGGAGAGTCAGCCCTGAGGGCCACTGCGATTTCAGCGGCGTGGCATCTACCGTGATCGCGTACCTTCCCTTCTCCGCTGACGCGCGGCTCACTCAGCTGCGCTAACTGCACTCTGATACGCTCCCCCTAACTGCAGTGCACTCCTTAAATATTTTAGGGGTATATCCCCCAAGTATCTGCTTCACTCTCAGCCTTTTGAAATCGGTTTGAGTCACACACCCCCTGCGAGCTGTTCAAGCATTCAAGGAGAATAAGGAGACGAAGAAGACTTCCCTTGCTGTTTCTGGCCCTGAGCTCCGGAGTCCCGACCGCTTGGGTCTGTTTTTTAGCCTCTTGCTCCCGATGTGATTCTTGTGTCTTACTCTTCTTGATTTATAGAATAAAATTTGCTCATATAAACTACATGGATTTCTAGCAGAAATATTTGAGGAGAGATGAATGGAAGTATTGAACCAACACGGAGAAAGTAACATATATTAATTGGGCCTCGCAATTACTTAAGAGAACAACAGAGGGAATGGTGGAAAAAGCAAGGACGATGACACTGACAGCAACTATCAAAATAAACATCTGCAACCGGGCGTGGCGGCTCACGCCTGTCATCCCAGCACTCGGGAGGCAGAGACAGGAGGATCGCTGAGTTCCAGGCTTGCCTGGGCTACATAGTGAGCTCAGGGCCAGCCTGCACTACAAAGCCAGACCCTGTCTCAAAAACAAGAAAAAAAAAATAACTAGACCTAAATCACAGAGAAAATCAACTAAATGATTCTATAACCACGACAGGAGGGTAGGATGGGGTTGGAGTTCTCCTAAACCACCAGTGTCAAAGCATTACCCCTATTTTATCTGTCTTTTGATTTCCTGGGAAATTTAATTTACAGAATTTGTTCTTTTTTGAATTATTCAGAGCCTGCCTCATGGCAAAAGATCCTTTTACCTGTTTTGTTTTGGTTTTTTTGTTTTGTTTTGTTTTAGAGACAGGGTCTGATTTGTACTTCAGGCTGGCCCTGAGCTCACTATGTAGCCCAGGCAAGCCTCCTGAGGCATTTGTAAAAAGTATTTAGTGGCAATTGTTAAACATAATAGTTGCCTGAGGCATTGACAACAGCAAATAATAAACTGACCAAGTGGAGAGAAAAGAGAGATGAGACATCATTAGGACTCTGAAAATCTAGGTGGTCACATATGTGTAGAAGTCTGTGCTCGTGCCAAAGGAAGAGTTGAGTAGGATCTCAGTGCTTGCTTCTGACTCATCTTGGTCTTGCAAGCAGGAAAGGAAAGCTAAGGCAGAGCTGTAAACTGTTTGAATGAATGCCCCAAACACAGACAAGGCACTTGAACGTAGTGTAGGAGAGATTGGTTCCAGGCATTTAAGGACATAACTATGCAATTATTAACTGACCACTAAATTAACGAAGCAGAGACTGTTTTCTCACCAAACAACAAAAAACAGAGGATTTCTAGAATCACTATACATATAGCACTAACAGTAGCATTAAGTAGTAAGTAAAATAAAATTACTAAACAAAGACAGTAAAAAAAAAATCCTGGCAAGGTAAAGGAATCTGACTTCCAAAACAAGACTTTATATTCTTTTAAATGTTCAGTTTACAACAACAACAACAAAAAAAAAAAGAAGCATAGAAAGAAAAAGTACTATAGCCTACACACAATGGGAAAAAATAGTCATTAAAAACCGTCAATGAGAAAGGCCAGAGTTTGGAATTACTAGATGTCAACTCAACAGAGGAAATAAAGTCCTTTTAACAGCCTGTGCATATCAAAAAATAAATTTGAGCCTTTATGGCTATATGAAAATTAACTCAAAATAGATGAGACCAAAATGTAAAAGCTAAACCTCTAAAGTACTTAGAAGAAATAAATAGGCATACTACTTCATGACCTTGGGTTAGGCAATGGTTTCTAAGACACAATAGCAAAATTAAAAACAACAGAGGGTTTTAAAAACATGAGACTACATCAAAACTGGGAAACTTTTGAACTTCAAATGAGACTATCAACAAGGACAATTGACAACTCATAAAACAGAAGATAAATGTAATCATATACCTGATAAAGGATTTATATTCAGACCATATAATTATTTTTAATCAACAAGAAAAGACTGAACTTTAATCGATAAAAACTTGAGTGGATATTTCAACAACGGAGATATGTAAATGACCAGCATATACATTAAAAATACTCCACGTAATTAGCCATTAGGGAAATGCAAATCAAAGCTACTGTGAGGTATCACCTCACACGTATTTAGATAGCTATAAATTTTGAAAAACAATAGCTGTTGGCCGACATGTGGGGAAAGTACAACCTTCACACGTTGTTGGCAATAATGTAAAATGATACAGCCATGTTGGAAGAGGGTTTCCTAGTTCCTCAAAAAAACTAAACATAGAGTTATCATATGACCCAGAAATTCCAATAAGTGTCCCCAAGAAGAATGAAAACATACCTTCATTCTAAACTTATACTGAGAGTTCACAGTAGCATTATTCATAATAGCAAAGAGTGGAAACAGCCCAAAGGGGCATCAGTTGATTCTCAGGTACATGAGCTGAGTCATCTTCATACAGAGAAATGTTGTTCAGCCATGAAGAGAAAGGAAGCACTGGTCACGCCATTGCATGAATGGATCTTGAAAAATGCCAAGTGAGAGAAGCCTGACACGGAAGACTACATAACATGAACCTGCGTTCATACCATCCAGAACACGCAAACACGTAATGACAGAAAACAGAGCAAGGGTTGCTGGAGGGGTATTTTGGGAATAGGGGGTGACAGTAAGTATGGTTTTTCATGTTGAGGTTATAAAAATGTTCCAGAATTTCATGGCAGCGATGACACAATTCTGTGCCACAGTTTTCCCTGCGTTGTCGCTAACAATGACTGTTGAGTAACTGTTCCTTCGGTCCGGGAGTTCCTCTTCCTCCAGCCTCTGCCCCACTTCGCTTGCTCTGTGCTCACACCCTGGGGACTCACCGCGCTCTGATCTCATGACACGGAGGCAGCTCACTGTCAGGTACTACACTGTGACCTGTGCGACCTCTGAGCTACTCTGTGCCTCCTTTTCTTCAGTCCATAAAAAAGCTACTAATAGTGAACATGCCAGTGTCTTATTGGGAATAAATGAGATGAAAAGTTAATATCTAACATCTATAGCAAAAATTCTATGAGTCATAGTCACAAAGGAAGTGACAGGGCAGAGTTCAAGCTTAAGCACTTTTAACACACTTTATATGAGGTATGATCAAAATGTACAGTGAACGTTAAAAGTTTTTAAAGTGTATTACAGCGATAGACTCAATCCCATTGATACCCCCACCAAAAACTCCCCCCCTCTTTTTTTTTTTTTTTTCGAGACAGGGTCTCACTTTGTAGTTCAGGCTGGCCCTGAGCTCACTATGTAGCCCACACAAGCCTCGAACTCAGCAATCCTCCTGTCTCTGCCTCCTGAGTGCTGGGATTACAGGCGTGAGCCACCTTGCCTGGCACTGTGGTTTGTGGTATTGATTGCTGGTGGGCGTGAGTCACCACGCCCAGCATTGTATGTGGTTACCTGGGATCGAACTCAGGACCTTGCACTTGCAAGGCAGGTGCCAGCCCATCTTTTAAATTTTTTTAATTTAAAGATTAACTGTACTTTTTCAATCATGCCATATGTATACCAACTCAGCTAAGTCTCCTTGTTCTCTGTGCATTAAGGACTCATCTCCTCTTGACAAATGAATATACTGATAAATGGAAAGGCCAATTAAGCACGCAGTACATGTTAGCTATCAACAGGGACAGCAGCCTATCTCATAGTGATTTCTTATTTCTCTGTCCTGAGAGTCACACTAGCTACAACCTCGCAGGTATTGATGGCCTGCCACCTTTGCTTGGCTCTAATTAACATTCTTTCTCCTCTATTAAACACACAGGGGGATAAATCAGACTCTCTCTTTCCAAAAGCTCACAGCACACCTGGGCAGACAATACAATCCCACAGACACCTGCAATGCAACCCAAGGGCCGAAAAGTCCTGGAGATGGCACTTTTCCTGTAGGAAAGTAGAGGCTGATGGGTGGATAGTGACAAGTCGAGAGTTATCTATAGATGGAAATACTGGAGAGTGCCATGGAAGAAATGACGTTTTCGAGTTCTGCAAATCGCAGATACACCTAGAGAGCGTCATAAACGTACCAAGATAATTAACTCGAGAACAAGGCACCCTTTGCGGGGGTCATGTGGGCCTGTCGTTTTGCATTTGGCCACTAGAGGGCAGTCTAACACACCTTGGCATTTAGCAGGAGGTAATTGACTTTGTTTGCTAGTAATCTTAGGCGCCATCTTTTCAGTTTCTAGCTTCTAGGACCTTCCATAACTCTGAGAACTTCTACCATACCTGTTCACAAAGAGATTGGCTAAAAGGTTGTGCTTTAGCATTTGTGTAATGGAATGACAAAGTTGATTTTTTTTTTTCCAAACATGACCTGGATCCCCAATCCCACGTTCCCAGTAAGAGCACCCTGGTCACCCAAAACAAGTGACCTTCCTACTCCTTCTGGCAAGATTCTACCCCCGACCCTCTGCTCCCCCGAGTGTCTTTTACTCACTACCCAGGACAACATTCCCCCGTCTTCCTGAACAGACAAACTTATAGTTCTATTAATATTTATTACATTGAAATTATTTGCGTTATTTTAATTAAAATGTCCTAACAGAATATTACTTTTTTTTTTTTTGAGACAGGGTCTCGCTCTATAGTTCAGGCTAGCTCTGAGCTCACTGTGTAGCCCAGGCAAGCCTCAAACTCAGCAATCCTCCTGCCTCTGCCTCCTGAGTGCTGGGATTACAGGCGTGAGCCACCTTGCCTGGCACTGTGGTTTGTGGTATTGATTGCTGGTGGGCGTGAGTCACCACGCCCAGCATTGTATGTGGTTACCGGGGATCGAACTCAGGACCTTGCGCTTGCGAGGCGGGCGCCGGAACCACTGAGCTAACCCTCCGGCCCCAGAATATTACTTTTATTTTTCGTTTGTCTCAGGCGCAGCTCACACGAGGCCAGTGGTCTCAGGTTTTCCCAGGCTTTTGCCCCAACCTTCACATCCCTCATAGGCTATTCACGCCCCTGTCTCCCGGAAGACGGAATGTAGCCTCAGTGCCCGGCAAAGTGCCTGGCACATGACCAGACCTGTTCTCAGCCTAGTTCACTGACAGATCACATTCCCTGAGGGGTAAGGAAGCCAGCTGTGTTTGCTGGTGCCCATTGTACGTGGTTTCACTCCGCCAGGAATGTGATGCACGAAGAAGAAACTCTGCTGTATAGGGCGCTGGCTCCAAAGTCTGCCCTCCCTGACCGTGTGTTAGTTGCCTCCACCTGTTTTCAGGTTAACAATTCCCAGAGACAGATTCGGTTACACCTGGAGCAGGTGAGGTAGGGCGCTTTCATCCAGAAATACCGGAAACAGTAATGAAATCACCAAGAATGACAGAACACATGCGAGAAGAAAGCAGTTCACGGTAGACTTTGCAGAAATAAATGGTCAGTATTTTGCAAATAATGGCAACTATCTCTGAGATTCCTGATGGCAAATCCTAGGCATGGGGTTGCCTCGGCAAAGCAGGGAGGTAAGACGCTCACCTGTCCCACGCTCCAAGACGCCTTTCTCCCCATGTCCTCACTGGAAGGATTGTTCCACGGGAGGGGGTCTTTCAAAGTCAGGCATCCGACTTAATCCACCAACGGGGAGTTTAACCCCATTCCCTGATACCAAGACACAAATCAAAATACCTGTTGGTTTACAATGAGGGATCACGATCATAGTGTTAGTCCTCTGTTGCTGCTCTAATAAATTCACACAAACGCAATGGGTGGTATCACTGATTTCCTGCCCTATAGTTCAGTGGATCAGAAGTCTGGCATGAATCTCATTGGGTCCCCAGTGTGGGGACTGTGTTCTTTCTAGAGGCTCTGGGGAAATAGGCTTCCTTATATTTTCCAACTTGTAGAGGCGTATGAATTCCTTGGCCTGTGGGCTCTTCCTCTGTCTCCAAAGTCAGGTACGATGGGTTGGATCTTGGTCATGTCCTGTCACCCTAACCTCTCTCTTCTGCTGCCTCCTGCTTCCACTTTTAAGGGCCCTTGTAATCATAATGAACCAGATAAGACTGGCTGATTTAAGAAGCTTAATGGCATTTACAGCCTAAATTGCTGTGGCCTATGTCAAAACATGTTCCCAGATTCCAAGGGTTAGGATGTGCATATCTGTGACTCTACATACCACCTGTGAGAAAAAGAATAATGAAATCTGGGCAGCTAATGCATCATTCTCCTGTGGACTGGCCTATCTTGAGGCCCTGGTAGGATGGGGTTGAAGGCATACACTCAAGGCGGCGTTCTCCTCTCAGGCCATGAACGGACTGATGGACCCAGATATGCTCTCTGCTCAGACAACAGTGGCCTGAATCTTGGCCATATTTGCTTCGTGATACTTTTCCATTCTTGCAAGAAAGCTACCACCAACTCCCCAGCAAGTGCTGCCTTCTGCTAGTGATACCTTTTCTAAAAGATCATTACTGAAGTAATATGTGGTCCGGGGGGCTGGATGTGCACCTCCCCAAATTCAACCGTTGAGACCCAGTGTGATGGTGTTTACAGCTAGGGCCTTTGGGAGGTGGTTCGGGGCGGAGTTGCAATCCCCTTAGAAGGAGCGACGGGAGGGAAGCGCCTGCTCCTCTGTTTTCCACCCATGTCAAGACACAGCAAGAAGACAGCCATCTGCACACCAGGCAGAGAGCCCTCACCGAGACCTGACCATGCTGGCACCTGATCTCAGACCCTCCAAGCTCCGAGCCTGGGAGAAATAACCTCTGATGTTTAGACCACCAGTCAGTGTAAGGGGTTAAAACAGCTGAAGACAATAAAAGCAAGTAACCTGCGTGTCTTCATGTTTAAATGGTCCTGGTTTTCAGATCTATTATATGTAGAATTTAAAGCTCGATTCTCAGAGTGTGAATATATTTCTAAGTTCCTGAGAAAGCTCCAAATCTGTCCCCTGTGTCCTCACATCACTGATTCAAACCCACGATTTGTTGGTGTCAAGCAGAGATATAACCCGGAGAGGGAAGGAGACACAGCCCTAGCCTCCCACCTTGCTCTGTGGTGAGTCAGCGGGGCCTGTGGACACCAAGGGTACAAAACTCCCCAAGCCAGCCCCTTCGACGGGGGCTCCAGGAAGAGGGGAGTGATGGACGTGAGCCAGGAGAGGCAGGAAGAGGAGCTGGCACTGCGACACTGATGGAGTCATTTGGCTATGGAAGAGTTTGTACTGTGACCCATTTTTTAGCCTCCTCAGACTTTGACTGTAGCAATTTTCCCTTAATTCTGAATACTAACCAAAAGGAAAAGAACAAGTGGTTTGTTCTTAGGATCACACAATAGGTAGGAAGCCGTATGCTATGTTTTTCAGTTGCCAAGATTCATCGTTACGTTCTTTATGTTCTGCATAATGATAAGGATCTATTGTGAGTATCTTGAAATCGCTGGGTGGGTGTCATCTTTTATCAGGTACCAACAACAGCTGACATCCACCAAGCTTTCCCTTCTGCCAGGCTCTGTGCCTCCCATCACTCAGGCCTCATAACAACGCTATGATGTGGGTACCAGTATGACCTTGATTTTGCATAGGAGGCAGGTGATGATCACAGAGATTAAATAACTTTCCCAAGACCACACAGCTGGCCAGTGACAGAGTCTAGCGGGAGGCTCACATCAGAGCCATGAGCGGATGGGCCGTGCAGCCTTCATTCAGTCTTTACTCCCAGATAAAGGTCCTACTGACAAAAATAAACAGCGATGTTTCTTAAAAGACTCCCCAGGAGGATGACTACTTCAGAAAGAGGTTTAAAGAATAGTAGGACTTTGCTAGGAAGATCTGCACCTCTAACAGAAGCAATAGTAGGCATAATTTTTTTTTAAATTGTAGTTCAAGGGCACAAACCATAAAAATTACCTTCTAATACATTCTTCAATGCCCCACTCTATCATGTCAGATAAATTCACATTGTCGTGCAGCTGTCAAACACCACATTCCCTCGGAACTCTTTTCACTCTGCAGGACTTTCATCGCCCAGGAAGCACTGATGGCCTCTCCCCGTCCCTCTAGCCCTGGGCAGCCACCGTTCTATTTTAGACTTCTATGAATTTGGTGGCTCCAGATGCCTCATATGTATGGAATCACAGAC
>PVIC010047529.1:0-13974 GCA_004025085.1 Thryonomys swinderianus | reverse complement strand
TCTGTTGCACTCCTGGCACAACTCAGGCTGTGGTCTTCTCCTCATACGTGGGCCAAATGTGTGACCCACCTCTGTCATGACTACAAACCACTAGGAAAAAAGAGATTCTTTGTTTGCTTCCATTTCTTTTCACTTCCCCGAGGTGCCTAGGGTTCTGAACAAATTGGGACGCGGTAGAAGGTGTTAATTGTCACATTCACTTAACTGAGATGTATCATCATTCTGCACAACTGACACCTGCCTAAACCGCTCTATAAAACCCCCTGCACCAGTGCTGCAGGATGTGCTGGGGTGAGGAAAGAGGCAGTTACACTTTTCCAGTGGTCAAGTGCTGCTGAGCAGAGGCTCTGTCAAGTTTTCTGAGAGGAAAACATTTTGGTACATCAATAAAATCATATTAATTATGTTAATTCACTTAGAGATGCCTGTCCAAGTCAATTTTATTACTAACACAGAAAATTGCTTATGAAGTCACATGGCAAATGTTCCTCTAAAATCAATTGAAAACATAAAGATCTATTCTTCTCTCTGTCCCTCTAACATCCACTCACGTTGCCAAAGTGTCAGACTCCATAATAATCCATTCACAGTAATTCTGCCTATGAGTATCTTAATGCTACATTTAACAACTCTTGAGGATTGCAAGTGCCCGCTTCCTCACCATATTAGTCATTGCTTGGCATCTCTGACCATAATCTGGCATCAAATAAAGAAGTTTACCAGCCATCAGTAATGAGCTGAGAGCAAAGGAAAGAGCTTTTGTACCTCAGGACTAAAGGGTAGGTCTCCTGCTGCATGAGCCAAAAAAATCAATCAGGGGCCACATTACAAGGCCTGAAAACTAATTTGAACTCTAGCATTGTTCAAAGCTTGTTTTTAGAAAGAAAAAAACATTATAATTATAATGAATTATAGTTGATATGTTCATTCAAAATGGGATAATTGATATAAAATACCCAATTCTACATTATAGCTCATAGGTGAAGAAAGTGAAACCAATAAATAGGCAACAATAAAGATATCCACAGGTTTTCATAAAAGCGGAGAAAAATGATAAGAGCCTTCAAGGAGTCTAGATTCAAATATTCTGTTTTCATAAAATTATTTTGTTTTGTAGCCTACAGGAAAATTATTCCCAACCCATTGAGAAGTTTTTGTATTCCTAATATCACATGAAAAAAGAAAAATTCCAAGATTTTGCACCTCATCCCTTAGTAGGAATCAGTGAGTCACATGCAGCATTGAAACTGAGGAAGCAAACTTCTCTAGCATTTCAATAGGGCTAATCATATTATTCAGCTATAGTGGGGAATGTTAACACTTGATTAGAGCAGAAATAAGTTAATTATTGAGTTTATGGAAATATATCAATCAGAACAGGGACTAAAATGCAATTAGAGTGAGAAGAAAAAATTGATTAGGAGTGAGTGAGTCAAGAGTTACTAAAAATTAAAAGCAAAGGAAACCTAATTAGAGGAAAAAGTAACAATAAAATCCAGCTTAATTATTAGTATTCACTTAGATACCACAAGGTTCTACAGCAAAAAAATATAGATATAAAAATAGGATCCATAGTGGAGCAGAAATTATTCACTAATATCTTTTGAAGTGTTTGTTTCAAATTTTTCAAGCAGAAATCCAGGCTAAAGCCTGGAAACATAGGCACACATACTGGGTTTCACAGAAAAGCCACATGGCACTGAAACCACCACCAAGCCAAGACTACACCTGGGCAATAGAGGCTGCCCAAGAGAGGCGCTTGCCACATAACTCTGGATCCCATTTCAGAGGTGAAGTACTGACCTAACAGCTAGAATGCAAACTGGAAATATCCTTAGAAGAAGCAGTTCCTAAGTAAGGCCATGAGAATCAGACATGGTTGCCTTAAATGGCACATTCAGAGGACACAGCCCATTTCCCCACTCGCTTTGCTTTCTCTGCACTGAGTGACCTGCTTGAAGTGAAAACTAAAAATATCTTTATGAATGTTTCAGGCTGAATTTGGACTGAATTAGCTTAAGTAGTAGCTTCTCAGACTCTGTGGGCCCTTTTAAAATTTCTAATTATATATATTTACCTGCTATCTAGAGGGTAACCTTAAGTGAAAAGTAAAAATTTAAACATCAATGAGGTTGATAGTCAATTAACATATTTGGCACACAGTCTTCAGAGTATATTTGAAAAGTTAACATTCAAATGCATTTGATGTGTTTCCTCCAAAGTATAACTAATCATCAGTTGTGACCAAACAAAAGCATAAAGTAGAACAAACAGAGAAATTTATGATTGTATAAATGTTGAGATTACATGTTAATGCATTTAGATATTTTTAACTTTTAAGCATGCTGTTTTAAACTGTTTTCATAAATGATTCCAAGTAAAATATCCTTATTAAAAATTGGAGAAGGAAAATTTTCTAAGCTAATTTTAATGCTGTAATTTGAACTCAACCATAAATATACATGGATCTAACCATTGGACTTTCTTATCATTAATCATACTTCATAAGGGTTTTAACTTAAAATTTCTAATAATTTCCTACAAGAGTAATATATTCATTTAAAATATTTTAGATCTCCAACATATATAAACAATTTAAATATCACTCTCATTTCACCAAGAAGAGTCCCGCAGCTTCATTAATTTTAGACAATCTTCTTCCTGACTCTAAATCCTTAACCACCCTTTTCTTACAGAATTTACTTTAGAAAACTTAGTTATGAGTTACACCCTTCCCACTGAGATACGTCTTCTTCCAATTTTACAACTCAGAAATGCCATCTCATAATCCTTAGGAACCATCCTTTGAAATGTTATCATCAAGAAAAGAATGCTCCTATTACCCAATCTCTGCAGAATAAGTAATAATTAGTGATTTTGTGAATATGGAAAAACAGATGTGGTATAGCCAGTCCCCCTTATCATCTTCATTACATTTCCAGTATCTTACCCCACTGCTTAAAAAATATACCCACTTTCTGGTTCATTGTTACTGAGTTCAATCTGTCCCTTCAGGACTGTTAGGCTGGAGTTGCAGCTTGATTGGATTTGGGATCCACAGCAGGAAATGGTGCAGTACATAGTCCTAGTTGTTCCTGGGTAGGTCACGGAAAGGTGGTGTTGGGGTCTATGTGTAGTTGCCGTCCTGTTCCACTCCAGCTCTGCTTCCCAGCTACTGTGAACTAAACAGTTTTATGCTACCATTCCCTTCATCTGTGAAATCTCTACCTTGGAGCTGACCAATCATGGGATGACACATGAGCAAATTAAACCTCTCATCCTTTCAATTGCATTGTCAGGGATTGCATCTCAATGATGGGGGAAATGACTAAGACAACCCTACAGCAATAATTTCAAGCAAAGTTTCTACCTATTTACCTCAACTAGTGTGACTTTTCTTTGACATATGTCCAGCATCCAAGATAAAAAGAGCATATTCTCTGAGGAAGTGATATTTTGATAGACTTGTCCAGAGATGCTAGACATTTTAGACATATTGAGGCCAATTTCTAAGACTACTGACAAAAAGTAACAGAAATAAATGTAGACATGAGACTGTGATTTATCAAGAAAGTGCTTTATGTGTTCATTCTCACAGCTAGAACTGTCCCACACAACAACCATGGCCTGGTGTAGCTCCTGATCTTGTCCCTTCGTGTCAGAAGGTAGTTATACCCCTGTGATCACCAAGGACCATGTAGCACTGCAGCAGAACCAAGGGAGGTTTCCCATTCTGTCTAAACTGTATATGAATTTGAACTCCAGAGTCCACCATCCACACATGATCCATACACATTTAGCTTGACTTATTTACATTATCTGCTTCATTTAAACATAAAATACATTAATATATGCAACCTTTTAAAATTCATGCCAGAATATTTTAGTAAAAAGACTTATTTTCCTAAAATAAATATAACTTCAATATTTAATAGCTTCAGGTTTATATGATCTCTTATCTTCAAAATTTAGTTATTTTTCTACCTGTCAAAGTATCTCCAGACTTAAGTTTGTGGCTATAGACTGAGCACATGTATTTTATTTACCAACCAACCATATTCAATACTATTTTACTAGCCAAAATCCTGGAACTGTGTTTAAAAGTTACACACATGAATAAATAATAGCAGAAAACAGTAAAGGAAATAGGGAGAGAGAATTATCAAAGCTGAGATTTTGAAGAGTTTTTATAAAAGTAGACAAACTGTATTAAGAAATGAAGTGGAGATGAGATGAAAATTCAACACAGGTACGATGGTAGGCTGCAAGAGCTACAAATACAGTACAGTCCTCGTGAGTGAGACACAGCGAATTTCTAAGCTTGTGATTACTGAAGAACCCCAAGCAAGTGTGAGATACCATGAAGTAAACAGATAACATGTTCAGCAGCCTTTTGAGTAACAGTTTCTATCATCTCTCAAAAACCTAAAACATAAATCAATAGCAGTATCTCTTTTAAAATACCTTTGTCTCTAAAGAATCAGAGCACTCTGCATAAGTCCTCCACATACTATGATGGTTAAGAATGCTCAAAATGACCACACACTTTTCACTCTGCAACCACAAAACACCATTGATAGCACTGATTGCCATCCATTACTTAACTATTCTCTTTTTCATGACTATCCAGGCTTATTATATTAAATAAAATTCCTCAAAAATATTGCAGATAGTTGTGTATATTTTGAGACTAATTTTACAGTTAGTTTGGCAAAATTCAAGAAAAATTCCACTTAAGCCAAGAACAAGAATACAGCTTTCTGGGTCACATTCTCAGTGACTCCAATCTGGTAACATCAAGCCAACTGTAGTGCCCTTTGTTCCAATCACCCTCCAAAAGGGACACATCCATCTTATCATGAAAAATGCAGTATTTGGTCCATCTTTAAATGTCTCTAAGTCTCAACAGTTTCAGAAATGCTGAAAAGTTCAAGTCCAAAGTGTCATCTGAGACACTATGCAAACTCTTTTTTTTTTTTTTTTTTGCTTTTTGGAGACAGGGTCTCGCTTTGTAGTTCAGGCTGGCCCTGAGCTCACTATGGCGCCCAGGCAAGCCGCCGCGAACTCAGCAATCCTCCTGTCTCTGCCTCCCGAGTGCTGGGATTACAGGCGTGAGCCACCACGCCCAGCATTATATGTGGTAACCGGGGATCGAACTCAGGTCCTTGTGCTTGCGAGGCAGGCGCCGGAACCACTGAGCTAACCCTCCGGCCCACTATGCAAACTCTTAACTGTGACCCACTATAGAAATCACAAAAGAAGTTAACTACTTTGACCTTACTGTCTCATAAGTAAGATTCCATTTCCAAAGGGGATAAAGAGAGGTATCAAAAGAAATTGAACAAAACCAAAACTTAGCAAGGCAAACATTAAATGCGATAGCTCCACGTTCAGCACCTAGGACAAGCTGTGTCAAGAAGTGAGCATCAAGAGGCTTGGAAAGCCCCACTTTCACATCATTCCTGATTGTGGCCCTCTTTGGGGTGACTCTGCTCACTTACTGTGGCTTTCCCCAACAGACATCCCATGTTCCTGGTTCTACAAATTTCTAGAGTCTTCACTGCACTGTTAACTTTACTATCTTTGAGCCACGGTCTCCTTGTTGGCACACTGGCCAGCCTTCCTGACCTTCTAAAATCTTAGTGGAACCCTCCCCGAAATCACAGTTCTTTCATTCTCAGTGCCTGTAAAATCAGCACATCAAGGATAATAGTAAGTCTACTACCAGCTCAGGCAGCAGCCAGGTCCATTGGATCATGGGCACAGAGGCCTCTGAATACCTGGATGGCTGAGCCTAGTGAAATGAATCCTGTGGTACAAATTATTTAGGAAGCTCTTCTTCAGCAGGACCCCTCTCCAGAACTCTCTTCTCAGATGAAATCTTTACAGCTTTCTCTTCTTTGCCTCTGTAAGCACTAGAATCATGCTGATTGCTGAAATGCTGCCAAGCTATCTTTTCAATTTTCTTGAAAGCACTTGACTTCTTTTTAATGCTAATATTTTCAGCAGCTATGCTCCCCTTTGTTCCAAATTTAGAAACTCTGACAAAGGGTAGAAACAAGTAACCTATGTCTGAGATTGCTTAGGTGATATACTGGTGATATACTGGTGCTTGTTAAATTAGTTTTTCTGAGTCATATATTAATTACATAATTGTTCCTATTCATCAAGTAACCATTTTTAAGAAACTGAACAGTTCAAATTTCTACTTCTGACAAAATGCAATAATGAGAGTAATATTTATCCTCTCATCAAAATCAAACTATTGAAAATTCATATAACTGGACATAAGACAATAATAAAAAGCAGTTTCTAAGGTATGAAAAACATTAAGTAGTTCTTGTACTTGTCCCAGTTTACATCACTGAAGAGGTTTCCTCGCTATAGTGCAAAAGGAAGAATACAGATAGACTCAGTATGGAAAAGGTGACCAGGGTTTTCACAGCAAACTTCAGAGGAGAAGGAAGTTCAGAGCAAAATTCTGGGCATCTGTGTGCAGAGAGCTCACCTCAGTACTCAGCAGAGTGACTGTATCCTGCATGTGTGTGTAAGGAAATTAACAATGGTCAGGAAAATAACTATTTAAAAAAATTAGAGAGTTTTCAGCACTTGCACATGATAAAAAATCATACATACAGTTAACCAAAAGGCAAACTGGAAAGTTTCCTAAATTGAGGAGAATTAGATATAATATTCATATTAGTCCAGCCTTAATAAAGAAGAATAAGTAACTCTAGACTAATTGATTCTCTGATCCTACATAACAAATCTCAAAGGCAATACCTCAGGATAAACTGTTTTGTGGTAATAGAATTTCACAACAGAACCAAGCTCAATAATATTTATATAAATGTAACTCCATCAAGACCCCAGCAGAGTCAAAAATCACAATGTGTGACATCCAACAAAATGTACCAGATATCCAAAGAAGCTTCGAGAGATACCACATTGTAAAATAAAAGCCTGTCAAAACCAACACAGAGCAGGTGTTAAATTTATCCACAAGAATACAGAAACAATTGCTGTGAGAGAGTTCACTATGTTCCAAAAACTAGAAGAAAGATTAAACCTGTTACATAAAGCTATGCATAATGTAAAATAAATCTGAAATCAACCCAGAAATTAAAAACTATGTCTGAACTTTTAAAATACAGTAAATGACACCTATGTCCAAAAAAGACATTGTAAAAAGGAAGATTAGTGAACTTGAAGACCCAGTAATAAATCATATTCAAAATAAAATGCAGAGGATAAACGGACAAAAAATAAAGAAAACATCAAAAAAATGTAGAACAACTCCAAGCTACCTACTATGCAGTAGTTAAAGTCCTTAGTGGGGAAAAGTAGGTGACATATATTTTTATATGGAGCAGTAATGGCTAAGTTTTTTCCACAAGTAATGAAAATATCAAATATATGTTATCCAAGTATGCCCTCTGATCCAACTCCTTGAAAACTCCTGTTCCCAGCTGAAGCTTCGTGATCCGATCTTACACTGTCCATATGTCTATCACTATTTTGGGTCTTCCGAGCTCTGATCAGAATCACTCAGTAGGCTGTGTTTGCTGCATACTAAGGTTTCTCTGGTCCACTTCTCCAGAATCTTAATACCTCCCAGAAGCCAGTCCAAAAGGCTCTTGTGCTACATGGTCAGGAAGTGGCAGCAAAATGGTTCCACTCCAATTGTCCGGTTTTTTGTACTAGCTTTCTCATCACTAGGACACAATGTCTGACATTCACAAACTTAAAAGAAGGGAAGTTTAATGTAACTCATGATTTCAGGGGATTCAGTCCATGGTAGGTGGCTCCAAGGCAGAAGCATCATGGCAAAAGGCCTTAGGAGAGTAATGATGCTCAGTTAATCACAGCCAGAAAACAGAGGAAGGGCACAATGACACCGAAGAACAAGCTATAATACCTAAGCTCACACCTCCATGACTCACCAGACAACCCAGAAGTGTGCTTTATTTATTCCCTCAGATGACCCCAAACCCTTTGCATTAACATAAGTTTAACCAGTGCAGTGGATTTGTAGTACAAATTTATGTTCTCACAGAAACCTGTACAGAATATTCACAGAACCTTTATTCATGATAGCCCCAAACTACAAAATGCTCAGGTGCCATGCAACAGCCAAACGATTAAAGTGAGCTCACCATAAAGTAGAAAACTTCTCAGTAACAAAAAAAGATAAGGAACATTGCTGTATGTGATGTCTTTAATGCAACTCCAGGGAATATGCTGTAATAATTATAAATTCACAACATAACAACTATTATAAGGATATGGACCATATAATTTCACTTATATCACCTATTAAAATGGCAAAATAAGAAAAATGAAGAGTAAACTAGTGCTTTGTCAGGGCTGGCACTCAAAGAACACCAGGAGAGCTCTCCATGATAATGTAAACACTGTACACCTGGGATACACCAAGTTAAGAACAGTGTCCTTGTGAAGTTACAGCTTTGCAAGACGATCCCATTGGGGCACATGGATAAAGTGTACAGGTGATCATTCAGTAATATTTCTTACAGTCACTTGAAAATCTACCATAAGTACAAAATATAAAGCTAAACTTAAAAATTAAGTAAAAAACTTTACAAATACACATTTCATACTTTGTAGTTGTCAGATATGAAACAATGACAAGAACAGAATTTTTTAAATACTTGAAAATATATCCCAAAAGGAAACCATATTGAGCTGTCAAAACAAAAAATTCAGGATAGTTTTTAAGAGAGATGAGCTTGAAAAAAAAGGAAGCCAACCCTAAATAAGTGCTGCATATCTGGCTACAAAATTGATGACAAATATCGCAAGTCACTTTTATAAGGAAAAATAAGTTTTAGATACAAAGGTAATGCTTCAATAAAAGAGATCTATATTTAAATACCAAATGTTCTTTAAAAAAACAAAACATTAAATAAGAGTCACTCCAATAGCTTCTGCACTGTATTTGACTTTAGGAATAAAAGAAACATATGTTCAGAAGTTACAATGCTATAATAACTTTTTAATCTAAGTTGAAACATTTTTTCTCAGCTTTCTCACAATTTCTTTTGCCATCTTTCTCTTACTGAAAAGCAAGATCAGATAATAGCTAAAGTTGCCTATTTAAGTTGAGTATATACTTACAAGTGTCTGTGCTTTTTAAGTAAAGTTAAAATGAATATTTATAACACTTTGATTAATTTCTGCATCCAAATGCCAAGTTTAACATTTAATGTAAACATTTAGGTGGTCACTCCCTCAAAAAAAGTGTCATCATTAAACAGCATTTATTTCTGGTTTTGCACTATCTATTTTTTCCTGTTATTTATTTATGGTTTTGCACAAAGTGATGCTTAAAAAGCAGAACACAGCCCAGGTGGCACCGGGACACAATGAATAGAAATATGGTGAGTCATGTCTCAGGCCTCCTTTCAATGCTCACTTAGAGTCCCGGAATATATGCTGTAGTCCTGTAAAAACGCATCATGTTACTCTAGCATTTGCTATAACAACTAGTAAGTTTCTCAATAATTAGAGGATTTTAATCAAAGAATTTAAAAAGTGATTCTTAAATGAGTTTCTACAATAAATATCACACCAGACAGAGCTGTAGAACTTAAAAGAGAATAAGAGATGAAGCTCTAAAATCTCAGTACAAATGCACTGTGTTTGGGTACAGAAAGCACCCTCCTAAAAAAAGAATAATGGTCCTGTGAAACAAAGCTTAAAACTCACAATTTATTGTCAGCGGTTTCCTTCTTACTATTTCTCATGGCTTGGTTAACATACCCTAGTTTATACAGAATCATTCTTTGAATTCTTAACACTCACAGTCAGAATAATGTTTTTCTTCCAGCCAAGTTTCAATTATTAGTTTTTAGACTTGACTATAAGCCTAAGAATTGACCTAAACAAAATCTTGGCCTCATCCATTTTCCACTACCTATTTTCTAGACTACCTTTATTATAAACGCTGCTCTTAGGGATGTTACACATATCCCACAGTGTTTCCTTAGCAACTTCCACTGTGCCCCAGGGCTACAGATCTTCATTCCACCACATGCTGTATTTTTAAAATGTGTGACATGCCTAAACCTTAAGCTTTCATATATACAAAATCCAGCACATTTTCAGGTTTTCCTATGGCATTTATAATAGCATCTGTTAGGAGCTGTAGAGAGAAGTGAGGCAAGCTCCATAAAAAGGACAATAGGGAGAATGAATTCATATGAATAATTAAATTATGCTTCTTGTGAATTTAACATTGAAATTCTCTTTAAAAGATCAATTATGTTAGGAGCGTATTTAAATTTTGTTTTGTGCTTGGTCTAAATGAAGAGTTACTGTCATCTGAATAGCATTAAATACACCTGCTATAAATAATCCAAGGATATTATACTCTCACCCCTTAATCCCAATGAGTATGAACATTTTTGTAGTTAAATTGAGTCTAAATGATTTTAAGCTTTAATGTGTACAATTACATGGCATTGATCATACACCATTTTTGTTGAGTTCTATTTTTGTTTACAGCATCTCAAAAGAAAAATGAACAAATATAACAAACATTTCACCATATTACTAATTCATGTCTTTAATGATATTAAAGTTATTGCTCATTTTCTCCATAAAACAAAACACTCATGTTTTATCATATTAGATATTCAGCAGGGACCGGCTCTGATAGCCATAACATTCGTGTGTTAGCTGTATCTCCTCTTAATGATAAGCCTTTTTATGCTATGTGCATAAAGTCACTCTCTACTCAGTATAGGAGACCCAAGAAGAAATGGAAAGATCAGGCTGGAAAGACTGACAAAGGTGGGTTCTAGTCTTAACGTCAATTTTTACCAACACTTCTTATTGGTAAATGATATAGTCACACTACACTATTTCAGTGATATAACTAATCTACATATGTATTTAAAATACTGAGTATGTAAAAGTAGTACTATGTATCTACTTCAAAGGAGTATGAAAAGCTGTTTTTTAATATGTATCTACAAAGAGCAAGCACTGTCAGTTGAGGAAATGTACAAGATATTCCACTCAGGAGAGATAGATAGCTCCAATTGCTTCCATCTTTTGCCTAGTGACAGAAGCACTAATTCCACAATGATGTGGTAATTGGCAGTGATATCCAGAGAGAAGCACTCCCTGTGAGTAGACTCAGGAAGAAGTGTTTCAATACAACCGTGAGAACATTATGCTAACTGACATAAGCCAGGCATGAAAAGACAAATACTGAATGATTTTGTTCATATGTGAAAGCTAAAGGCACTGAGCTCAGAGAAGTAAAAAGAAGATACGTGACTGAGGAGAAATGGAAGTGTAAAGATGTGAACTCAAAGGTATAAGGCTTCAGGTAGGCGAAAGTGGTCTGTTCTGGATACCTACATAAAGTGTGGTGACTACAGGCAATGAAGATGTATACTTAAAAACTACTAAGAGAGTAGATTTTAAATGTTCTCATCACAAAATTAAGTATTAATAAGTTGTTTAACTTGACCTAATCATTCCACAATGAGGATATCAATGAAAACATCACACTGAGCACCATAAATAAACACTTTTTCTTAGAATTAAATGAGATACCGTAATCTTTCAACATACTATACACTTAGAAAACTAGTTATCCTTCACTCCTTTAGATTCAAATAAGAGCTTCTTAAAAATAATATTGCAAATATGTTTTCTAAGTAGTAACATTTCTTACCTAGACATTTAAACAGAAGTATCTACTTAGTGGATGATAAGATATCAATGGTGAAAGTTTATTCACTGCTAATGTATGTAAAGCTTTATATTAATTCTCTAAACATATTTCAGGGCCGAATACTATTCATAGAGTATACACACTTGTCAGGTGATAGATAGATAGACAGACAGACAGATACACAGATAAATAGACAGAGAGAGAGAGATTAATTTTTTTAACATGATCAGAAAAGCTGGGGCCAGAACTATGTCCCATTTGCATTCATTGGCTCTTCACCTGCTGAGATAAAATACCTGACACCCGCAACCCAAAGAAAGAAAGATTTAAACCAGATGTAGCAAAATACACTTGGAATCACAGGAGACTGGGGTAGGAGGAGTATAAGTTCAAGTCTCACCTGGGCAATTTAGCAATGTTTCAAACTTTTTTTTATAAATACATAGACTGGAGATACAGTTCAGTGTGACAGGCTTATGTTCAAACTCAAAGAAAGAAAGAAAATTTTATTTTCTGGCCCTTGGTTTCAAAAGGTTCAGTCCATGGTAAGTTGGCTCTGAAGCAGAAACATCATGGCGGAGGGCCTGGCAGGGAAAATCTGCTAACCCATAGTATCTAGAAGAAGAGAACAAGGGAAGAGTCCAGCAGGGAGGGGTCAGGAATCAGTTGTAATCCTTAAAGCCGTGCCCCAGACTCCGCCTCTCATGACTCCATTCAGCTATCAGTGTTTGCACCACACACACCTCTCTAGGAATCTGCTAATCTGGTCAACTGGACAAACAAAATTAACTAACACATCACCTGGCCTATTCCAGAGCCACACAACATGACAGCAAACACACCACACCACTGTACATATTTATTTAGATACATAGATATGATTCTTCAATGATATA
Source organism: Thryonomys swinderianus (assembly GCA_004025085.1). Taxonomy (NCBI): domain Eukaryota; kingdom Metazoa; phylum Chordata; class Mammalia; order Rodentia; family Thryonomyidae; genus Thryonomys; species Thryonomys swinderianus. The sequence continues at coordinate 1,368 of PVIC010047529.1, read as the reverse complement.
TAGATATATAGATATGATTCTTCAATATACAATTTTAAATTTATTCCAAAACTCCTCTTGTGTATTGCATAGTTGTTTTAAGATTTTGGGACATACTTTTAATGAAAACCTCCAAATCTATGATTAAAATCTCATTTCTTCTCACAGTTTTTCGAATTAGATCTCAGATCTCTGAGAAACGATGCACTGAAATTTGCAGATTTCAGTCAGGAGTTCCACTCATAATAGACCGCAAATATATGAAGGAATTTCAACTTGAAAGTAAAAACCTTCTAGAATTATCAAAGGCTCAATATAAATCCCACCTTCAAATATAAACACTGTATTTTTAAAAAGCTACATACTGGATTCCCAGAAGGATGAGGCATCTAGGGGGAGAGACAGACTGTTATAGAAGTCAGCCCCAAACTACGTGACTCAGTAGGAGACAAATGGAGATTTGCCTGGAGAGGGAAGCAAAATATTGTCATGAATCACCTCCCTCGCAGCAGTTCTGAAGCTTTTAATTTTCAGCATTGCCGGGTTTCCAGGTATGAGTTGATTAACAGGCAACAGAAATTGAACTCTACGTGGTGTTCTCAGTGGTGGTGTGTAACGTTGTTTCAAATGACTTCTCTCATCTTTTGCTTCACTCTTCCTTTCTTCCTGAATTCATACCTTATTTTCTTCTGAAGAAAATGCTTGTGCTATTCACTCATGATGTATGTCACAAGCGTATTCCAGACAAATCAACACATTACTATATCTCTGGGGTTTTATGTAATCACTCTTTTTCTTTTTTAACCACCACCTAGACCTCAGTCTCTTAGAAACTGATCAGATCTCTGAGAAATGATGCATGATAATACATGTGTATGACTGCCAAAAATATTCCCCTGTCTTCCCATTCTTGTCTTTGTTGCTCAGCTTTTATTTATTTCAGCTTCTATTATGTCAGTTACTCTATGCTTTATCTGCTTGGATTATTTGGCTTTAGTATCATTTAACACACTGAGCATTCAGCTTTTCCAGGATTCATGCTTGCAAAAAATATCTGATTGTCTAGCATAAAAAATATTTATTTTTCTCCTTCCATTTAGTGCAACCATATGTATTTTGTAAAATGCTTCACATACATATCAATAACTGCAAATATGGTTAATTAATTCACCAGGGCAGTGAGAAGAATTATTTTTAGAATAACCGTATTCCAGAAATTCACCATATTTCAGAAATTTCAGTAATAAATCTGCTAGGCAGTGTGACACCTATTTGTTATTAAATTTCTGCTGTGAGAAAGGAAAATGTTATTCAAAAGGTAGCACCCATATTAAATTAAGAAAGGTCACTGGAAATGAAGGTTCTAAAGAATCATAATCATCACTTCTT
>PVIC010047528.1:0-13838 GCA_004025085.1 Thryonomys swinderianus | reverse complement strand
TGCTGGGATTACAGGCGTGAGCCACCACGCCCAGCATTATATGTGGTAACCGGGGATCGAACTCAGGTCCTTGCGCTTGCAAGGCAGGCGCCGGAACCACTGAGCTAACCCTCCGGCCCATCTTTCTTAGTTTTAAAAATCATCACAAATAACAGATCTTTGTTCCACTGTGACTATGTGTTGCCACTGAAATGAAGTTTAAAATTTTTAAATGGATTTTATTGGTACATTATATATATACATTATGACTGCATTCAACACTAAAAGTTTGTACCTGTATATGGTACATTTTGATTTTCATTTTTTCCCATTCCCCAGTTCTCCCTAAAACCGCCCATCCTCTGTGTACATAAACTTTGTTTCCTTTTCTTAACTATCAAATTTTTTCTTTCCCTTCCTTGCTTGCCTCTATCCCTCCTTTTCCTTTTGAATATTTTCTTCCTATTTCATAATACTTATCATACATTTTGGAACTCAGTTATACCTATTGTTTCTCATACCAGAAAAATAATGTGGTATTTACACATTGTGTCCTATTTACTTCATTTATGAGTATGTCCTCAAGGTATGTCCATTTGAGTATAAATGACTCAAGTTTATTTTTCTGACCAGTTTACAGAGCCATCAAAGCATTCTTTTTTATTTTTTTGAGACAGGGTCTCGCTTTGTAGTTCAGACTGGCCCTGAGCTCACTATGTAGCCCAGGCAAGCCTCAAACTCAGCAATCCTCCTGTCTCTGTCTCCCAAGTGCTGGGATTACAGGCGTGAGCCACCACGCCCGGCACTGTGGTATGTGGTATTGATTGCTGGTGGGCGTGAGTCTCCACGCCCAGCATTGTATGTGGTTTCCAGGGATCGAACTCAGGACCTTGGCTTTCAAGGCAGGCGCCGGAACCACTGAGCTAAATCTCTGGCCCTGTTTTAATTCTTTTGTGTATATACCTAGCAAGGGAATAACAGGGTCAAATGAGACCTCTAATTCTAGTTTTTTGAGGCATCTCCACACTGATCTCCTGAGTGGTTCACCAGTCTACAATCCCACCAACAACGGAGAAGTGTTACCTTCTCCCCATAGCCCCACCAGCATTTGCTGTTGGTTGATTTCATGAGAGCAGTCATGCTGCGTGGAGTAAGATGAAATCTTGTTGTTGTTTTCATCTGCATCTCTCTAATGACCAGCAACACTGAACATTTCTTCATGTTTCTTAGCTGCCTTTACTTCTTCATCTGAAAAATGTCTGTTCATTTCAGATGCCCATTTTTGGATTGGGTCTTTAAATTTTTTTTGGTGGAGGGGACTGATTTTTAAAGCTCTTTTTATACTCTAGATAGTAGCTCTTTATTTGAGAAACAGCTGGTAAAATTTTTTTTTCATATTTTTGGTTGTCTTTTTGCTCTGTTGGTGTTTTTTCTTACTGTGCAGAAGCTTTTGAAAAAGATGAGATCCCAGTTGGTTTTTTATTATTTATTATTTACTTATTTATTTATTGCAGTACTAGGGATTGAACTCAGGCCCTTGTGCTTCCTAGGTAGGCATGATACTACTTGAGCTAAATTCCTGCCCCCAGTTGTTGATGCCTTCTGCTAGTTCTCATGCTGCTGAGGTTTTGTTCATAAAGTCTTTTCCTATGCCAGTGTCTCTAAGAGTTGTACTTAACCTGTTTTGCAGCAAGTTTAGTGTTTCGGTTTTTTTTTTTTTTTTGAAACAGGGCCTCACTTTGCAGTTCAGGCTGGCCCTGAGTTCACTATGTAGCCCAGACAAGCCTGGAACTCAGCAGTCCTCCTGTCTCTGCCTCCCGAGTGCTGGGATTCCAGGTGTGAGCCACCACGCCCGGCACTGTGGTATGTGGTATTGATTGTTGGTGGGCGTGAGTTACCACGTCCAGCATTGTATGTGGTTACCGGGATCGAACTCAGGACCTTGCGCTTGCGAGGCAGACGCCAGAACCACTGAGTTAAATCTCCGGCCCTAATGTTTCTGTTTTAATATTTAGATCTCTAATTCACTTTGATTTTGGTTTAGTGGATGGTGAAAGACATGGATCTAGCTTTAGTCTTTGGAATGTTTTTCCAGCACCATTTGTTAAAGTGGCTATTTTTCCTCCATTGAGGGTGTTGAGCTCCTTTGTCAAAATTGAGGTGGGTTAGTATCTTTGGATTATTTCTGCATCTTCTAGTAGATTTAGTTATTGCTGTCAGCCTCAGTTGGGCAATAGGAATTGGAGAGAGTAACTAAGGAAAAACAGAAAATGAGAGAGATCCTTGGGTGGAGCAGAGATAGTGAGATTGGATGGGACAGGGGTGAGCTGGATGGAGTCAGCTGGTCAAATTAAGCTGAACGGTTTGTGTCAAGAGAAAAACAGATCAGCCTACAGCTCAGGTAGGGCAGGTATAGAAAAAGAAAATAGAATCATTATCTGAAACTAGAGGCTTGAAGTCTCAGTGATGGTAGCATCCAGGGGTCTGAACAAGCTTGAAATAAAAGGAAGACTTAGTTAATTCATGCTACATTCTTTTAAAACATTTTTTTATTGAATTCTTTTCTTTCTTTCCTTCCTTTCTCCCTCCCTCCCTCCCTCCCTCCCTCCCTCCCTCCCTCTCTCTCTTTCTTTCTTTCGTCTTGCTTTGTAGTTCAGGCTGGCCCTGAGCTCACTATGTAGCCCAGGCAAGCCTTGAACTCAGCAATCCTCCTGCCTCTGCTTCCTGAGTGCTGGGATTACAGGTGTGAACCATCAAGCCCAGCATTGCGGAATGGGGTACTGATTGCTGGTGGGTGTGAGTCACCATGCTTGGTATTGCTATATGTGGTTACTGGGGATCGAACCAGGGACCTTGTGCTTGCTAGGCAGGTGCCGTAACTCCTAAGCTAAATCTCCAGCCCTACTGAATTCCTTATTGGTACATTTTATATATACATCATGATCACATTCAACATTGGGAATTTATACCAGTATAGGACTTGAGTTAATTCTCATTATCAGTGCCACCTTCTCCATTGCTTTGTGCCTTCATTCATGCTGTTCTCTTAGCCCAGAATCTCTCTTCCCTCTGCCATCATCTGGTTTGTGCCTATTAATTGTCAAGCCTCATCTCCATTGTTATTTCTGCTGAGGAGACTCCTGTGACACCCAAGGCTGGATTTGCTGTCTTTTTTCCTAAGTCTCTGCTCCTATCACAGTAACTAAAATTGCTTTCTAACATATCTGTGTTCTGGAAAGAGCGAGAAGCTCCTGTGATGATGGCTGCATCTTGTTTTAAGCTATACTTCAGAGTCTACTCCATGTCTGACACCCGATAGAAATTTAGTAGATATTTGCCAAATGGAAAGAGGAATGCAAGAATGAATGAGGAGCCCAGTCCTGCTTTCTCAATAAGTTTAAGACACTGCCTTTGGTATTTGGTAGAGAAATGCCAGAAAAAGCGAGATAGAAGAGGTGTTGAAACAAAAGAATTAGACCTGTTCTTGGTCTCAAAGAACTTGCAGTCTGGCCACACTTGTGAATAGTGATGTCATACAAGACTAGTGACCTAAAACATGGCATACCACAAGACAAGATAAGATCCTCAGATTTAGCAAACAAAGATACAAGGTGCCAAGTTAAATTTTAATTTCAGTTGAGTGATAAATAGTACATATGTACCTCAAAATATTTTGGGTATTCAGGTACTAAATATTCATTGCTTATAAAAATTAAGCATGGGGCCGGAGACTTAGCTCAGTGGTGCCGGCACCTGCCTCGCAAGTGCGAGGTCCTGGGTTCAATCCCCGGTAACCACATACAACAATGCTGAGCACGGTGACTCACACCCACCAGCAATCAGTACCACATACCACAGTGCTGGGCGTGGTGGCTCACGCCTGTCATCCCAGCACTGGGGAGGCAGAGACAGGAGGATTGCTGAGTTCAAGGCTTGTCTGCACTACATAGTGAGCTCAGGGCCAGCCTGGACTACAAAGCGACACCCTGTACCCCCCAAAAAAAATTAAGCATGACTGGATCTCTAACACTTCATTAGGCCTAAAGTTGGCACAGGCAATAAGAAATTGCTCCTATTTCTTCCAGTGATGGGATAGCAACACTGAAAAGAGGTATGAGATTCAGCACAGATTTTTTGCACAAGATAGAAACTGAAATGAATTACAAAGATGGAAAGACAAAAATGTGAGGAACTGGCAGAAGAGACTGCAGATGATAAAACAGGACAGAGGGACATTCAGAAACTGAAATTTGATTTGAGCAATATGTTGAAAAAACAAGAAACTCAGCGAGTTAGGAAAGGTCTGGTGATGCTGAGTGGACCAAAGCCTGGGTCTCCTGAGTTTCCTCCCCTGCTCCCCACATTTTGGCCATGCTTTGGGGACAAGCAGAACTATCTTTGTTCTGCGGGCAGATGTGTCATCCTTCCATAGTTAATTAGGCTTAGATACAAGTCTCCCTTTGTAAACAGTGAAGAACAAAGACCAGGAACATTTTGCCAGGGATAGAAGTTGCTCAATATTTGCATTTTTTTCAAATGCTGATGTCAAAATAACATCTCTAGCAAAGTTGAGGAAAAAGTGACTACTAATGATGATTTATCAAAACAAGATGTGAGAGTGTGAGGACTCTAACCTTAGAAGCCTTTGTAATTTAGCTATTCTCCATTTTCTGTTACAAATCAGTTTAGTATTATACAGCTTGTATACATAATGTTAAACAGATACAAAATTCCCACTGATGATCTAGGAAAGAGGCGGAAGTGTTTATACATAATCTGTATTGAGCCCTTAGTATGTTCCACCTGGCAGTTTATATAATTTCCTGATCTTTATAATAGTATAATAGATACTATAATATATATAAGCTAATGCAACAGCACTATAGCAATTTACTGTGGATCTTATGGTCTCACAATGTTTATTTGCTCATCTATGGTTGCCCAGTGAGAACTTAGTTATTTTGGAATTTAAAGCTGACTTGACTCTAACATCTCCACCGTTTCCATCATACTATATATATGCAAATATATGAATTATTGGATACTCATGGTGGATATATATTGGAAGCAAAGGAAAAAGCTAATTTGGTCTTGTGGACATAAGTGGTTTTATAGGAAACCAATGCCTGAGCAGTGATTGGCAAAATTATCTCACCATCTGATCAGGTTAATTATAGGCAATGTATGAAAGTTACAGATAAAAGAAATATTAATAGTTCTAAGAACAGGCATGATATTTTATCAGAATTGACTATCATTTGATTCCTGCAATCTTTTGCTAAATATTTCACATTGAAGACATAAAATCTTGTCCTTGCTCCCTTTTCCTATTAAGCACTTACTAACTTCATTAGTAATATTCATCAGGTAATCATTATAACCTTCAGCTATTATATGATTGTATTTTGGCGGCATTTTTGTGAGAATATTACACATAAACATAAAAAGTATTTAAAAGTTCTTCACAATTTCGTAATCTACATAAATGGTTGTATAGTTAGGTTGACTAAATTCTTTCCATGTAATTATTTAATTACATAAAATTCTCTTACATAAGTAGAATAGTGTTATTGGAATAAATATTCAGTACTGTAACTATATAAGTAAGATGAAAGTCCCTAAAAAATAAATACCTCAAATTTTAGCAACACAGTCCTTAGAGGAAAGCTGCTGAGTTGTTCCCTTTCTTAAATTTTAAGAAAATAACTAAATTATAAAATAGGAAAACAAAATGTTTTTCGATATTTTTCTTCCTTAAGAACATTAACTACGTTTTACTTAAAAGATTAAGGCATTTATTTTGAGTAGACTCTCATGTGGTGAGCTGAATCAATCCAAGCCTGGCTTCCAAATCTTTTCTCCAAGAGGCTTTCTTTCCCTGTTTCGCTTAATGTTCATTAGCTTTGAAGATTTTTCTTGTGTTAAAAAAGATTCTTATGTTTAAAGCAGCACAATTCATAATTGCTAAATCTTGGAAGCAGCCTATATGTCTACCAGAAGATAAAGAGCATGTATTTACACATAATAGAGTACTACTGTGCCATAAGGAAAGGTAAATGTGAGCCATTTGTAGGCAAATAGACGCATCCTGAGACCATATGTTAAATAAAAGAAATCAGATACTCTAGCTTAAGTGGATTGTGGTTTCTCTTATATGAGAAACAAAAATTATAAATAAAAGGGCAAAATAAAAGATAAATGATAGGAAGTAGGGAGAGTTCCGTTTCTCAGAAAGGAAGATTAAGAGATGGAGGGGGAGGGGAGCAGAGAGAAAGGGAATGAGAAAAGAATTAAAATGTGTTAAGTGGAAGTACCAGTCTCCATAAGGAATGTGACCACTGTGACTGCAAACATGTACAATTAAAAAATAAATAAAAATATTTAAAAAGCTGTTTCAAGATGACAGGGTACTATTTCAGTCTCCTCAGTAAACTTAAACAGTTATCTTTGACTGACCAGGTCTCAAACAGTGACTAACAGAAACTTCAGGAAACAAAGTACGAGTCTCTCCTGACGAGACAGTTTGTCAGGAAAGTAACATGGGCCTCAGTGAGAAAGATCAGTATAAGTTTGAAGTGTATACTCATTAGAAGTTACATTTTCACTGAGGATAGAATTATGACTCTTTCTTTCTCTCTCTCTCTCTTCCTTCCTTCCTTCCTTCCTTCCTTCCTTCCTTCCTTCCTTCCTTCCTTCCTTCCTTCCTTCCTTCCTCTCTCCCTCCCTCCTCTCTCCCTCCCTCCCCCTCTCTCTCTTTCTTTATTGGTACCAGGGATCAAACTCAGGCCCTTGTAGTTCCAAGGTAGGTGTGATACCACTTGAGCTAAATCCCTGGCAGAATTATGACTTTCATATAGTATAAAATGGGCATGTATCAGAGAAATAGGAACCAGGGAGCACAGCAATAGATGCCACAGCCAGTTCAAAAGAGAACCAACATTTACAGTCAAATAAAAACATGCAGTGAATTTATCAATAAACTCAAAACTGGCCAAATTGGTCAATATCCACACGAGCCCAGTTTGCATTTTTATGCACAGAAATTATTTGCACTGCACTGAGTTGTTTTCCTAGTTCACTTCTATGTTTAAAGGATTGTAAAATAGTCCAGTGAGTGCAAACATAGGCATGGATAACTCACAGAGGTAAACTTGACAGGACACTTAAGTTTGAAGATCTTGCATGTTTTTTCTTGTGCCTATCCCCATTTCTAGGGTGTTTTTGCAACATCTAACACATCTGTAAGGCTAAATAAATTAAGATTCAGAAATTATCTAGTGAATAAAATTAGTTGGTGAGGCCGATGGGGGTTAATTTCTCTCTACTATTCATAGTAAAGTAGTACTATTCATAGTTCTCAGCCAGAACTATTGCAAAAGAGAAATTAACAATAAAAACCAAGTTGGGCAATGACTACACTTTATATATACAGGAAGAGACTTAGAAACTCAAAAGTAGTGGCTTTAAGGTGACAAATATCAAAGAGGTGTCTTTGAATTTAGGCTTAAATCTCGTCTTCCACAGAAGCAGGGAAAGTTAGTTGTGGTACAAATTGGTGGCTTATCCATTGCTAAGCATTTCTGGCAATTTAGTCCTTCTCTTTTGGCAGAGAGAGGACACAATTTTAAAGTTGAAGATTTAGGGGCTGGGGATTTAGCTCATGTGGTACCACGCCTATCTTGGAAGGACAAGGGTCCAAATTTGATCCCCAGTACTGCAAAAAAAACCAAAAAACAAAAAACAAATTGAAGATTTCCTATTAGATGTAAATTTCCCTACAAAAGTATAAATTTTACCCTGGTTCCAGAACTGGTATTTACATCCTATTAGATGTAAATTATTTACATCCTATTAGATGTAAATTTCCCTACAAAAGTATAAATTTTACCCTGTTTCCAGAACTTCTGGTATTTACAATTCCTCAAAACAACCTTTATGCCAAAGTGACATATTCTGATCTACTACAGGTCAAAGAGAGTCAGTTCAAGAATACTAATGTTCAGGAATTTAGGGCTGTAATTTATTTTGGATAAGAATATAGAAGTCAATTATTTCTTTTGGGATTATGGCATTAACTGACACAAAAACTGAAGTGTTGTTCTATTTTCTATAAATGACTGATGAAATACAGTACATATTCATTGAGTGGTTTGGATGAGTTATCTAACTGCCAGAAATTTCCTTGTAACTCACAGATTCATCTCTATAATTAAAAACAGTGATAATTAAAGTGTTGTGCTTTATATCCAAATGTTCCCCTGAAGCCTCATGGGATCATAAGCAGGATGTTGGAAGGTGACTGGGTTATAGGGCGCTATGGCTGACTTGCTGTTTAGAGCTGAGGGTTCCTTGGAAGAGGTGGATTACTGTGGTGGGGACCAGGACAGTTATAACTCTCTTCCTGGGCCTGCACTTGACTCTCTGCTTCCTACATACCATGAGGCATTGGGTAACTGATGAGCAAGTAAGACAAAAATAATAATTATAAAAATTGAAATAACCCACGTATTATCAATCCCTTAACATATTTCTGACATGCTACAAAGTGTTTAATGCATAATTTTTTTTCTTTTTTTTGTTTTGAGACAGGGTCTCGCTTTGTAGTTCAGGCTGGCTCTGAGCTCACTATGTAGCCCAGGCAAGCCTCGAACTCAGCAATCCTCCTGCCTCTGCCTCCCGAGTGCTGAGATTACAGGCGTGAGCCACCATGCCTGGCACTGTGGTATGTGGTATTGATTGCTGGTGGGCGTGAGTCTCCACGCCCAGCATTATATGTGGTTACTGGGGATTGAACTCAGGACCTTGCACTTGCGAGGTAGGTGCCAGAACCACTGAGCTAACCCTCCGGCCCTAATGTATAATTTTTGAAATTTAATTTTCAGAGCACCCCATACAAAGGGCATAATTATTGTATAAGAAAAAAACCCTCATGTTTTCCTTACTTGTTTCCTCTTTTCAATAAGAGATTTTAAGCAAATACGTTTTTTTTAGCAAGTACATGTTTTGAATGATCTTACACAGTATTTCAAAAGCAATGCTTCAAGAGTCAGTGCGTGACTACAGAAAAATTAGTTTGTATTCTGAGTTTGACTTCATTTTCTTGCATATGTTAGGGAACTAATTTTACTAAGTGTAGCATTTGTTTTATAGTTGACCATCTCTTACTGTCTAGGTAGGGCCTGGTGCTCCTACAATAAGAGCCAGATCAACAAGGGAAAGATACAATAAATTTATTTAATCCAATTTTATGGGCCTCAGGCGCCTTCAGAATGCAGTCCTGGAGACCCAAGTGAAACGGTTACTTTCGTATTTAGATTTGAGGAAGGATGGGCAACTGTGTCAAGTTGAAACTGGACAAAAGTTGGTGACCTGATAGTCCTAGGTGGAGCAGGGTCAGTAGGATCCCCCTGGGGCTCTGCGTGCGCCACTCCTTCCTCCTGCGTGGGCAGCAGTCCTTTTGCAATCAAGGTCTCCTGAGCTACTGATAAGGTAGATCGGATCATCTCTTTATGGCCAGGACTCACCCAGGTGGAGGGTGGATGGAGTAACCTTTCACAGTTACAGATCTGACTGGAGGAAAAGGAGTCTGGCTTCTGTGGCTTACCTTGGGGGAGAGGGATTCTGGGTCCTCTGATTTGCTTTTGGTAAGATTTAAGGGCAAGACAGTGAGGGTGGAAAGTGATTAGAGGACTCTTGTTTGGTCTGAGGCTGCTCCTGAGGACTTTCCATTTCTTTTAGTTCGAATACCTAGCATGGCAAAGCACCACATTTTGGAGTGTAGTTCTCTGAGGCTCAACATCTCATATTTATCATTGTCAATTCTCACTGTCTTGCTCTGCATTTTAATTTCTTGCTTTGTGTGGTTGCAAAAGGAAAACAGAAGGCAATCATCTCTATACTAGGGGCATCCTCTAAAAACAGTGCACTTCCCCAAGCCTGACGGTGGCTGTTCTCCACCCTAGTCCTGGAAAGGGCTGAGAATGAGGAAGGAGCATGAGTCACTGATCTTGCTACACCCTCAGAAAAAGCCCCGGCTGGGTCTTCCTCTTGCGCGGTGGTGGCTCTTTCTAACCACGTTCCCAGGTCGCAAGAGCTAAGTTTTCAGAACATGTACTTGGGTTTTCTGCAACAATGCACGATCTATTTGATTAAATACGGCAACGGTGAAAAAAATAAGGCCAGGTTCAAAAAAAAAAAAAAATCTTCGACTGAATGGTTTTGTTGACAGGCTGGTTGCTTGGAAGTAGGAATAGAGTTTGCATTTCTTTTTTTCAAAAATTGTATAAAATTATCTTTGTGGTTTGTGTATACGCTGTATGAAATATAAGTGAATTTTGTGTTTAGATTTTAGTCCTCTGGTAACCATGAACCTTCTTTAAGGAGATACACAAGATATCTATTATCCATTTGCAGGTATTCCTGTATCAGGAAGTATCTGAAATCCAAAATATTTTGGTACAAAGCATTTTACATACAGCGATACCTGTGTACATTAAAAACAACAGTGCTAAGTATTTTGGCACTTTCTTTTCTTTCATTTTACTATCAGCTACTGTTTTCATTACTACATGTTTGCAACACTTAAAATAACGACATTCATCTTGGAGACTTGGTGCGTATACATGTAGAATCTTAATAATTTCATCTCTTTCCCTCTTCTCTCCCCTCTTTTCCCCTAGGTCCCCTTCCCATCTTGCCAGAGTCTAACTTCTCATTTTCTATTATGTCTTCTGTATTTTTACTCATTAAATCATGTATATTTTGAATGTGCCATATTAGAGAAATACGTGGTATTTAACCTGGGTCAGATTAATTTCACTCAGCATTTTGGCCCTAATATCCATTAATCTTCCTACAAATGACTCATGTATCCTTTTTTATATACACTACATTTTCTTTAGCTGTTTTCAAGAGTTATAGTTTTACACACACATCTATCTATATAGCAGCACAATTCACAATAGCTAAATTACGAAAGCAGCCTATATAGTTTACATTTCTCTCCTACCATACATAACCTTTATAATTATTAAGAGAACTATTACATGAGTGTTCTTAGGGCCAGGAATTCAGCGCACTGGTTCTGGTTCTTGCCTCACAAACACATGATCCTAAACTTAATCCCTGATACCCCCCCCACGCCCCCCCAAGACTACATGAAGCTACTTAAGCACGCTGCACACCCTAGGTCTCACGGTGGGTGCAGTGTATCATTGCTACGGGGAAGTTACATCCACATTTCTGGTCTGGTTTCTGGGAACGTGTTTCTTTACCCATCACAGAGATTCTAAAACAGTAGTGGCAGTGCCCGTCAAGCCAACTGGTCGGGCCCCGAGAAAGGGGCTTCTCCTGGAGGTGACAATGCTTGCTACAGGGATAGGTCTGAGAAGGGGAAGAAGCAGAGGTTCCCGAGATCCCTGTGATCGGAGGCCACCGATGGCGTTGTTCCTGTCACTAGGGGTGAAGGAATAGGGGAAGGCAGGGACAGATGTGAGGAGGTGGGAAGGGCTGTCACGGCCAGGAGCAGAGTAAGGGTGTTGCACAAGTCCTGTCCTCTAGGAGAGGAAGAACTGGCTCGATAGAGGGTGTGGGGGTGGCTCTGTGTCGGACTTTCAGAAAAAGGACAGCATAGGAAAGTGTGCCAGGCTTCTGCAGACAGCGCCTGCAGCATGCAGAGAGGAACCCAGCAAGCGCTGACATGAACTTTTCCCAAATAGCACGATGTTATGAGGGGAGGCTTAGGTTGACTTTGGTCTAAATATATAATGGTGATTTTTTTTTACATTTTTAATTGTGAATTATATACATTTTATATAAAGCTCATGATCACCCTCAGCCTTGAGACTTTGTACCACTATAGGACATGACTTAATTCTCATTTTTTCCCATTCCGCTGCCCACCCTACAACCCCCAGCCCTACATGCATCAGCTTTGTTTCCCTTTTATTACATCACAGTTTTTTCTTTCTCCTCATTACGTACCCCTACCCCCCATTTCCCTTTGTATAATGGTGATTTTGAAAAACTCATTTTACATGAAAATCTTTAGCTTCCTCATTTGAAATGTAAGGATGAAGGTGGTTTGGATAACGACTTTCAAATTTCCCTCACAATTCAAACAACTTCGAAGGTTTATTCAGTTTTTCCAGTGATCAGACTGACAAACTACTGAGATCTGGGATCAGCTATATCTGCTACTTTTTTGCTAAATGAGAGTGTGTATTTTTAATTGCATTCAAAGGCTATTCACACAGATTCAGCTCAAAATGGCCACTTCACAGGGGAAAGAATTTGGAAGTTGTTATCATTTCAGTTTTTTAATAATACCATTGTTGATACACAGTTTCACATACTCTAATATTCCCACTTTAGGGACACTTTTGCACTGTTTAGACACTTTCATCCAGTATACTCAGAGTTGTGTAATTATCACTGATATTTAAGTTCAGATTATTTTCATTACTCCCCAACAAAAACTTGTATTCATTGGCGCTTTCTATTCCTCTCTTGCTCTATTTGCTGGCACCTACAAATCTTCTTTCAGTTTCTATAGATTTGCCTATTCTGAGCACTTCATATAAATAGAATCATAAATACCTGGCCTTCTGGGTTTTGTTTCTTTCACTTAGAAAATGATTTAAGATTCAACTGACTTTGGCATGTGTTAGTACTTCATATACTTTTATGAATAACAATTCATTGTATAGATATATATCACATTTTATCAGTGCAGTAGCTGAAAGGTATTTGAGCTGTTTCTGCATTTCAGCTATTACACAAATACTATTAGAAACATTCTTCTATTTTTTGTGTGGACATGTGTTTTTATTTCTTTTGTACGGAGACAGAAATGAATATGTCTAGGAATTGTTGGATAATCTGGTAAAAATATAGGTTAACACTTTTTTTTTAAGTTTTTTGAGACAGGGTCTTACTTTGTAGTTGAGGCTGACTCTGAACTCACTATGTCACACAAACTAGCGTTGAACTTGAGGAAATCTTCTTGCCTCTGCCTCCTGAGTGTTGGGATTATAGGAGTGAGCCACTATGCCTGGTTCTAGATAACTTTTTAAGAAACTCAAAGTGGCTATACAATTTCACATTCCCATCATAAATGTGTTAGTACTGTAACTTCTTATTGGTCCTAATGTTTTTTGTGTTTAATTAAAGTCATTAAAAATTACATATAAAGAGGTATCATATTGTGATTTTTATTAGATTTATTTGATTAGAATTTTTCTAGTTACTAACCATGAGTATTTTTGTATGTACTTATTGGCCATTTATATATTTTTGAAAAAATTAAATTCATCTTTTACCAGTAAATACATGTCAGCTATGATTTTTTAATAGATAGCTGTTATTGGGCCAAGGAACTTTCTTTCTAAGCCTGGAATATTTTCCTTTATATTTACATGGAAGGCTGTAGAGTTTTGCTAAATGAATTTTCTTCACCTGAAATATACTGTATATTTCTCCTTTATTCTACTAATATTGTTATTATACTGATAGATTTATTATTTTGAAACACTTATTTTGAAACGGCTTCACATTTATGGAAACTTCCCACTTGTTCATGGTGTGTATTGGTTTTCGATATTGAATTTGGCTTATTAAATTTTAGTATATGTGCTGCCAAAGCGAGCACTGGCTTATTATATTTTCTTTTTTTTATTGAATTCTTTATTGGTACAATTTATATACATCTCAAAATCACATATAACATTGGGAAATTTGTACCAGTATATGCCACAAGTTAATTCTCATTTTTACCCATATCCCTACCCACTCCCCCTCCTCCCCCCTTTATACATGCTCTTTTATTTTCTTTCTGTATCATATTTATTCCTTCCCCTCAT
>PVIC010047527.1:0-13849 GCA_004025085.1 Thryonomys swinderianus | reverse complement strand
CCCAAGTGGCATCAAACCAAATGAATCCAGACTTCCTAATGCTCTATTAACTCCCCTTCCATTTGAAGTCATGTCCTTCTCCCCCTTAGGCAGAACAGTTCGAGGGTCCTGGAGAGGTATGGGAACACAGCAAGTAAACTGCAGAAAACCTCCAAGAGGTTCTGGTGAGGTCAGGCATCAAGCTAACACATTCTCATTAACGGGGCTCACCTACAGAACGATGAAATATTTGGGCAGAGAAGTGAATCCTACCTTAATTTCCATGACATAATAGTCAAAAACATTTGAACCATGCACAGTATTCCTTGCTCACTGTTGAATGCTAGCAATGTAACCACCATTCTGATGCATGATAAATTCAATTTAATTGCTTATAGAAAACACAGATATTTTAACAACTTTATGGTCTTGGAGTGCTAGGCAAAGAAGTGCTACTCCATGCCATTTAGATTAGCTGGAAAGTTACAGCTCCCCAAGAGGTCAGATGAGGCGCTGGATATTTTGAATAGTTTCATGGGATTTTTTAAATTTTCTTCTTTGTATGTTTGGTTTTATTCTTACTTTTTCCCCCCACAGAGCTTCATGGATATTCACTCCTGGGACTGAATAAGAGACAACTTTATGAGGAAATGATGGTATCTTCTTATACATGAAATTGATAAAAGGAAAACATTAAGGCAAGACTAGTTTCCGTGTGTGAACGAACAGAATGTCTTCTGAATTCCGTATTTCCCAGGCTGAGCTCAAGATTTACAAACGTGAATTCACATGCAATTTCAGGCTTCCAAATATGCAGTGTCAGAATACGGAGGCAGTTCAGTTTTCAAATACCAGAAGAAAAAAGTGAAACTCAGCCTGTCATCCCAGCACTCGGGAGGCAGAGACGGGAGGATTGCTGAGTTCGCGGCGGCTTGCCTGGGCACCATAGTGAGCTCAGGGCCAGCCTGAACTACAACGCGAGACCCTGTCTCAAAAAGCAAAAAAAAAAAAAAAAAAAAAAAAAAGGCGAAACTCAAACTTTCATTGTGAGGAAGAAAATTGGTACCTTCTACTTTTCAACTTTATTTTTCACTTTCAAATGTTATCCTCTTTCAATCCAATAAGAAGATTCTATATTATATTTGGTACCCTCCTTTTCTACTAAGTACACAATCTTGCATTCCTGAGCCATTTAGCATTTCTCTTTCATACCACACTATATACATATACATATGAGTATGAATATACAGGTGGTTAAATTGAATTAAGATAGAATAAGATAGTCGATTCAGTCAGAGCAGAAGTTATCATGCTCAAAATATACCCCTCTCCACACCCTAATCTCTAGCCCAGTTATTAGAAGAAAAAAAGTCAAATTATTTAAAAAATTACCTCTAACTTTACTTAATTCTCATAGAGATATATAACTAATATATTCTTTTTTTTTTTTTTTTTTTTGAGACAGGGTCTCGCTTTGTAGTTCAGGCTGGCTCTGAGCTCACTATGTAGCCCGGGCAAGCCTCAAACTCAGCAATCCTCCTGCCTCTGCCTCCTGAGTGCTGGGATTACAGGCGTGAGCCACCACGCCCGGCATTGTGGTATGTGGTACTTATTGCTGGTGGGTGTGAGTGTCCACACCCAGCATTGTATGTGCTTACCGGGGATCGAACTCAGGGCCTTGCACTTGCGAGGCAGGCGCCGGAACCACTGAGCTAACCCTCCGGCCCTATAACTAATATATTCTTATCACAACAGCCATCCATTGGGGACCCAAGTCTTCTGTTCAAAGTGTGTAAAGAACCTGAGTCCTATTGGGGGTCACATGAGCTTGGCAAATAAGCTTCCCAAGTTGAGACTTCAGATGATACAGCCCAACCAATGTCTTGATTGCAATTATTAAAGAATTTAGAGTAGGCAACCAGCCACATACCTGGATTCTTAACCCACAGAAACTTTAATAAACATGTATGATTTTAAGTCACTAAGCTTTTGGGTAATTTTTATACGGTCTCAATTACTCTTCACATGCTCTAAAAATATTTTAAAATCAATCCTAGTTGCTTACACATATTAAGACTATACATAGGCTCAGTCCTGATTGTTTCTTAAAATCAAGATCAGATCAGATCAGATCAAGGCAATATGTACACAGATAGTTTCATATCCTTCTCTTTCAATGGAATTGGCCTAAAACTCAGTTCTTCATAATGTTGGCCTCAGATCTGCGGTGAGCTCCAGACATTAGTTTTTCCTACAAAACAGGCAAATCAACAGTTGCTTCCTATTCTCATAGTCCCACGAGTTTATTTATGGCTTTTTTCCAGATATTTCCTATAAATCCAATCATCTGTGTGTTTTTTTACTTACTAGCTTTTTTTTAGAAAAAAAAACGTATTTTATTTAAAACAGTTGTTAAATCACAACTTACAAGCTGTACAGTGAGAATAGTGCAACACTGCTCTTAAACGAATGGAGAGGTAGGGCACAGACACAGTCCAGCATCCATCAAAATATCATCTGTGGGGCTAGAGGGTTAGCTCAGTGGTTCCAGCGCCTGCCTCGCAAGCGCAAGGTCCTGAGTTCGATCCCCGGAAACCACATACAATGCTGGGCGTGGAGACTCACGCCCACCAGCAATCAATACCACATACCACAGTGCCGGGCGTGGTGGCTCACACCTGTAATCCCAGCACTCGGGAGGCAGAGGCAGGAGGATTGCTGAGTTCGAGGGTTGCCTGGACTACATAGTGAGCTCAGGGCCAGCCTGAACTACAAAGCGAGACCCTGTCTCAAAAAAAAAAGGAAAAAAAAATATCATCTGTGAAGAAGGGGACTTGACTCATTTCAATCTGTATGCGAACACAGTCCAGCATATGTTTTAGTTGGACAACAGGTTATAATATAAAAAACAAGTATTAACTAGGGTAAGAGACTGATTAGTTTTTCCTGGTTCCACTACTGTTCAGCACAAAAAATGAAAAAATATGCTAGCTCAAAGAATTGTTCGGCACAGGGAAGTGTGTTTATTTTATTTCTAAGTGTCTCATTTTTATCACCCTTCATGTTTGTTGACATGATCTATTCAAATCTGCATGGTTATTTGATGGAGCTTCTAATGGGAGTTATTCTAGCTCTCAAGTTTCCACTTTCTTTCTGTTCTGAAATATAATTTCTTAGGTCATTGAGTTGATGCACAGTAACTTTTAAGACTACATACCAAATATTTCAGCACTGCAAGGAGAACAGATACTAAGAAAAGAAATATAATTAGAGTTTATGGCCCACGTTCAAGGTAGGATTGAAGAGTTGCAAATTAAAGCAAAACACTAGATCCCAACTCTAATCTATAAAAACTGAAAGGCCAGGTGGGAAAGTATTAGACAATTTGCATAATTTCATGATTTCTTTGTCTTTTGTATCTTTTTAGTATTATAGACATTAGAGAGTACTGTAGAAACAAGAGCACAAAATTTTTCTCCCAGCACAAATCCTGATTCAAGGAGTCAGCCTAACAGATATACATCTTGGAACCACTGTATGTCAAGTTTCATGAACCTCTTAATCAGTGCTCTTGGTGACACTATCCAGTTCTGTTCTCTGAACCATGACACAAAGGATTCTCCAATACTGGGAGCCTTTTGGAAAAAGGAAATGAAGAGGCTATGGACAAAAGAAAGCTACGGAGTTCCACTTTAGTTGTTAAAAACTCATTAACATCTTCAGTTTCTCATATCAGAGAACAGATATGAAATTTACACATCTGTGACCTAGTTATTTCACTTATGAGTATGTCCTGAAGGTACATCCATGTGAAATAGAAAATATTCAAAGGGAACTATGGTGGAGGGGTGAGTAATGAGGGGTAAAGAAAAAAAATGTGATGGTAATTTTTAAAGGGGAAACAAAGCTTATGTATTTAGGGGGTGGGGGTTGTGGGGTGGGTAGAGAAATGGGAAAAACGAGAATTAAATTGTGTCATATTCCCAATATTGAGTGTGATTATGATGTGTATATACCATGTAACAATAAGGAAAAAAACCTTATAACTCTAAAACCCTGTCTTTCTCCATGTTGAATTCAATTATCTAAAGATCTCTTTATCTGAGAAGAGAAATTCATGGCTCAAAACAGATCTTAAAAGCTATCAGGAATTATCTTGAATAAAATAATCACTTCGGCAATCTGACAGATGTATGCCCAATTGGTGGATAGTTGCATATAAATTTTCCTCTACAAATTTAGTAACAGACATTAGGAATTATCCGGTGGTATTTTGAGGTAAAATATGCCAGTGCAGTTTACCAAATAGTACAAGAAACTGTTGACCCCCACATAAAGAGTGGTATATCACCATCGGACAAAATGTGCAGTGTAGAGATCATCAAGTCAAGCTAAGGAAAAATAATTTTTTTGAAGATGAATATAAGTAATGAGCTTTTATCTTACAATTAAAGGAAAGAAATAGAATCTCCAAATATACACTATCTCCCCCTAATTTTTTTTTTTTTTTGAGAGACAGGGTCTCACTTTTTAGTTCAGGCTGCCCCTAAAATCACTATGTAGCCCAGGGAACTCTTGAACTCAGCAGTTCTCCTGCCTCTGCCTCCCAAGTGCTGGGATTACAGTGTGAGTTACAACACCTAGCATTGTGGTATGTGACACTGATTGCTGATGGGCGTGAGTCACCACACCGGTGTTGTTGTATGTAGTTACCAGGGATCGAACTCAGGACCTTGCACTTGCTAGGCAGGAGCCAGAACCACTGAGCTAAATCTCTGGCCCTCTCCCTAAATCCTTCCTAAACTCTATGTCCAAAAACATTAAATACAAAGGTAAGCTCCTAGATAGAGCCAAAATTATAACTCCCTAAAGTGAAGGAGTCAATCTTTGTACTACATAGAGGCTGTTCCAAGAAATCCAAAGTTAAGTTTTATTTAAAAGGAAATTTAACAAGTGGATTGCCATGATTGGATGATTTTAGATTGGAGAGTTGAAACCAGGAGGAAAAATGAAACAAGATAGGAAGATGTGATACCCAAAGGCAAAAAAAATAATTGTAATATTTTTTACTTCATAAGAAAAAGTATTTTCTAGAGCTCATTTGCATCTACAGGTGTTCATGCCAAAGAGAAGATCCAGAAATTGTCTACTGTGATCTACTGATTTCACTTATTAGTATATCCTCCAGGTGTCTCCATTTGCACCTAAACGGATCGATCTTGTTATTCTTTATGGCAGAGTAATACTCCATTTTATTTTAAAAAACACATCTTCTTTATCTAGAAAGTAGGACAGCTTTTATAGAGTGGCAAATTTCTATAGGAAACTTGGTGTGGGAATGTGATGAGGGGAAGGAATAAATATGACACAGAAAGAAAATAAAAGAGCATGTATAAAGGGGGTGAGGAGGGGTGGGTGGGTAGGGATAGGGGTAAAAATGAAAATTAACTTGTGTCATATACTGGTACAAATTCCCCAATGTTATATGTGATTTTGAGATGTATATAAATTGTACCAATAAAGAATTCAATTAAGAAAAGAAAAGAAAAAGTATTAATAATTATTAGAAATTTAACTTCTGGCAACAAAAGGCAATTTTTCTTAAAAGAATTCGAACTATCTCAAACAGTTTGGGGATGTAACAGAATATTTTCATGATGAAAAATGGACCTGTTATCTGGCCACAGAATACTCTGCTTTTTTTTTTTTTTTTTTTGTGGATGAGAGGTAAATTCTTTTTTTTTTAATTGAATTCTTTATTGGTACAATTTATATACATCTCAAAATCACATGTAACATTGGGAAATTTGTACCAGTATATGCCACAAATTAATTCTCAATACTCTGCTTTTAAAAATAAATGAATTAAAGCATGACTCCTAATTTTATACTTCATATAAATCACTGCTATGGACCAAATGTTTATCTCCCCCATATTCATATACTAAATCCTTTACATACTCTGGAGGATTATTTGGGGGTGAAGGGTTTGGGAACTAAGTCCATGATGGTGGTCTTCATAACAGAATTAGGTCTTTTATAAAAGACATTTAAAAATGATTATTTTTTGCCACAGGAAGACGAAGGAAGAAGTCAGTTGTCTGAAAACCAAGAGGACCCTCAACAGACTCAGAATCTACCAACACCTTTGACTTGGACCTTCCAACTTTCAAAACTGTGAGGGATACACATTGTTTAAGGCCCCACGTGCAGCAAATACTACAGCAGCCCACAGAGAAAGTCAATCAACCACCTAACAGTTTGCAAAAAGGATTCACAAGTTTGTTCTTCTTTTGGAATGAGTTCATTGACATTAAATCAACAAAACAAACATTTTTCAGCTTTTCAGATTAATCTTAATATGCCTGTATATGTGTGCATTTAGGCATAGACAAAGGTGAAGCTATGAAAAGATTACTTTAATTAAACCTTTTAACTTTCCAGTGTACAGAATAAAACAATGTACTTTCATGTAATTGAACTTACCCTTCAAATAAACTATAAATATTTTCTTAAAAAGCAAATAAATTATATTTATCTTACATACATATTCATGTTTCTCCAAAATTATTGTATCTAGTATTGTCTCAACAATTTAATTATTTGCCTCTGTAAAGTAAGCAGATTTTGCTTGCAGACATAAAGGAAAACTAGAATATAGCAAGCAAAAACAATGTAGCCAATTTTTTATACACATTTATATCACTTTAACAAATTTTAATGTATAAATACAAAGCACACATTCCTACTCTGTTAGTCATTTATATATAAAATGAGAAAAGATAATTTGAACTGTATTTAGTAAAACATATTTACATCTGCTGGACATGGTGGCTCATGCCTGGAATCCCAGCACTCAGGAGGCAGAGGCCGGAGGATTGCTGTGCATTCAAGGCTGGTCTGGGCTCCATAGTGAGCTCAGGGCCAACCTGAACTAGAAAGCAAGATCCTATCATTCATATATATATATATATATATATATATATATATATATATATGCACATATATATATATGATTCTATATTCTTATCATCTTCAACAATTTGTTGAAATATAACTCATTGAGTTCATATAACTTTCTAGGAACTTGTAAATTTTTTAGAAGATCTTCAATCATAAGAAACTCCACTTGAATCTTGTCTGAAATATTAAGCTAGCACTACTTTATAAAAATGGGAGGAAGAAATGGAGTTGTGTTTCAGCTAAGGGTAATGTTTTCTAATCTAACCAAGAAATATCTATCATCTATTTATAACAAAAATCAGCATGAATATCTTCTAATGCAAAATAATCTCTGTATTCATATATTTTCAAAGCATACCTCTAGGCTTCCTCAGAACAGAGAGAGAATCTCTTCCCCAAGCTCCAAACTGTGTACTGAGATGGGGAAGGGGGTGACCCCTTTCCATGTACATCTGAGCTGTTTCTGGGTTCCTAGACATGGAGCTCCTTTTCTTCTCCACCATTAAGAAACGTACGACCTCCTCCTCTTCTTTCTTTCTCACTTGCAAACTCCTCCCTAATTTGTGCGGTCAGATATTCATAAGCAGCCCTGAGTCTCCCTGACCCCTGACAACCCACACGGTCACAGAGACCTCCCTGAGAGCACGATGGCGGAAATGCCCCCAACGCATTCATCACCCTTTAAGAAGCCCACGTCATCTTGAACTGAGCCCGCTGGGACACCAGAGCCATTGCTGCTACATGACTCTCTCCGGTAGCACTTATGCCAAAGGGTCTGCTTTCTTTCTTTTACCAAAAATGCCCCCATTGTCCTCTTACTAGATTCCATATCCAGCTCTCAAAAGCTAAATCTCTGTGACCACTAGAAATGCCACCATGTCTTCTACTTCACAGCAATCAGGACTAACCTCTCCTGCCCCTGCCACTGAATGGCTGAAAGGAACATGAGCTGAGTGCCTATGAATATTCTTAAAACATTTATGAAATATCTTCCACATGGTAATTATCATTCTCTTCAAACACACTGCCACATAGAGCATCTATCATAATTTAGTCTAATACCAACTTTCCGAAGTAGGCACTATTATTGCCACTTTTATGATTTGGAGAACTGAAACTCAAAGACTTTTAGTGACCTGCCTGAATGAGAACACCATTAAGGAGCTAGAGTCCAAATCTGAAGCCAAGTTCAATATCACGGCAGATGCTCTTTACAACTGTCTCTTCCTAGATGCTCAGATGTTTTCCTGTAAATGGTACCCTGAGCCAGCCAGCCTGGACCACACTGTGCCAGCATCCTCCCCAGAGAGAGCCAGTGGGACGCCGTCATGTGGTGCCCTGCATATTCAACTAGAACTTAGGAAAATAAAATACAAACACTCCTGAGAGTGTTACTGTCATGTCACTGAAACTCGTGTTATCTTCAATTTACACTCTAACACCACTTTGCACAGTGAGCTAAGAATGTTTTTATATTTTAAATAGTTTTTAAAAATGAAAGAACAATAAATAACATTAGGAGCCATGTAACTATTAAATAAGATCACAATAACTTTTGCATCCATAAATAGTTTTATCAAGACACATCACTGGCCCACTCACATATTCACTAAGACTGCTTCTGCAGAGATGAATTTTTACTATCTGGCTCTACAGAAAAAAATGCTGATTCCTAGTGTAAATGATTGAGCATAGGGCTATTGAAAGCATTTTTATCTTGTTTTAGAGAGTAGAAAAAAGGAAGGAGAGAGAAATGTAAAACAAATGGGTATTTAAAAACGAGATGTGGGCCCAGAGAGTTAGCTCAGTGGTTCCAGCTCCTGCCTCGCAAGCTCAAGGCCATGAGTTCGATCCCGGTGACCACATGCAACGCTGGGCATGGTGACTCACGCCCACCAGCCATCAATACCACATACCACAGTGCTGGGCGTGGTGGCTCACGCCTGTCATCCCAGCACTCGGGAGGCAGAGACGGGAGGATTGCTGAGTTCCAGGCTTGCCTGGGCTCCATAGTGAGCTCAGGGCCAGCCTGGACTACAAAGCGAGACCCTGTCCAAAAAAAAGAAAAAGTTGCCAGCCTTTGAGGTTGTCTGTGATTTGCAGATCAACTGAAATGAGTTCTGGCAAAGGGTCAGACTGGATAGTAATGATTTAAATTATTAAAAATAAACCACCCCAAACACTATGTGTGATGGCTTTCTAAAGGAGACTCTGCCTGACTCAAAAATAATTTTAAGAAAAAAGACTCAATTTTTGCCTTTATAAAACTTCCAAAGTCACTCTAAATCAACTACGACTTTGAGTTAATCTCTGAAAATCTTAGTGCTAATCTTTCCCTTTTTAAGAATCAAGTGGATGTATAGTGCATGCAATCTCAAAAGACTATAAATGTTGGAGTTAGAAAGAAAAGGCCTTGGGCTGGGGATTTAGCTCAGTGGCACCACACCTGCCTGGCAAGCACAAGGTCCTGAGTTCGAGCCCTGGTACCACAAAAGAGAAGGAAAAAGAAAAGGCCTTGCTCCCTAGCTCATCATTTTTGCTTGTGCAACCATAAGCAATCTTCCTATGTATGTGCCTCTTATGTTACATTAGGACACCTCACAACTTTCTCAAAAGGGACTCTGGAAGAGAATGGTGCCTAGTGCCATCAAACAGCCACTGTGTAAAAGAAATCAATTTCTCTCTCACACATGTACAATGGTTCTAGTTATGTAACTTGCTTGAGATCATTGAGAAAATAGTCACTCGAATCGTTTCCTGTGTTCCAAGTTTCAGATAAGACCGCCTACAAGGTGAGAAAGGCTACATGAGGAGGTAGAAAACACTCGTGTGTGCAGTCCCCGAAAGTAGCACAGTAATAATAGTTTCTTTCCTTTGGACAGCAGGGTAGAAAGAAATTGAGCTGAAGTTTCCATCAAGCCCACAGCAGTCCCTCCCATAATGCAATTCTCAGAGCCACCTTTCTACCGCCTGTATGTCGCACAATGGCGGTGCGGGAGGGGCAGGATTGCGTCAGGCAGCCCTTGCGCTAAGGAAGGAGTGGAGGTCACACTGGTGACTGTCATGGATCCAGCAGCACCAAGAAGCCATTTTTAACCTCTTCTTTATCTGTTTGTTCATGTCTTTCCACTTCTTGACCGTAAGCTCTTTGAGGGCAGGCCTAAGATGAGTCTTTGATTGCACAGTTATATTTAGAGTGATCAGAACACTGACAGTATTAAGGTGTGCCCTGAATGAATGAATCAGAGTGAATGAATGGATGGGTGGATGGATGGTTTTTAAGAAAAACCCTAGGTGCGGAACTAGCACTGTGGAGCAAAACTAACACATCTTGAAACTTTCAGCTCATAAAGCATTTTCCGACCGGCGGTTTTCCTTCTCACCGGAAAGGGGAGTTCCTCACCCCCCTGAGCTGGGCCATTGTGTCTGAGTTCTCGGCAAGAGAGAAGGGAAGATCAACAGCGGGCATCACCACTGCAGTCCGGGTCAGGCCACCCAGCACCTTGTCCAGCATCCCACAAGCCTCTGCACAGGAACTTCTCTAACCTCTGGTCCCCGAGTGACTCCAGTCCCACGGCTCCTGCAGTGGAGTCTGGCTAAACACATCCTGAGGACCCACCCGAGGAAACCCTGGCCTCGGTCTCTTCCCATGTCAGCGATGTGTCAAGGCGTGCACACTCAGAACTGCTAAGAGTATCACGAGCAGCGTGGTTTTAAAGAGATCTTGGGAAGGCAGAACGCTACAATAAGCCTTTGGCTGTGCAAGGTCCGTGGCTGTTGCTGTGGCAACTTCTGCCACCTCGCTGAGTATCCAAATACTCAGCGCAGTCGGCTCTCCCCCTCCGCCCTGTCTAGGTGGGGGGAGGGGCGGACGATCGATGCAACTTGTCACGGGCGTCTATTCGGAGCTGTGAACTTAGTGAGAAATCGAGCTTTCCTAAAACAAACAAAGAAACGAAGGCTCTGGAAAGAGCCCTTGCTAAAATGCAAGGGAACTGCACTGGGAAGCCCAGCCCAGGGCGCTCCCAGCAGCGAGCCAGGCGGAGAGAAAGCGAGAAGCGCGGCGCTGCAGGGCAGCGACCCCACATTCCAGCGGCGGCTCGCCCCACACCCCGCTCGCTCCCGGCGCCCCACGCCACGGCTGCGCGCCCAGCACCGCGGGCTAAACAAAGACAGTGGTGTGCCTTTAAAGAAAAAAAAAAGCATCTTCCCTTCGTGGAATAGGTGATATGTGGAAAATTAATTACAGGAAATGGCACAGCAAAAACGCAGCCGTGTTTGTCTTTCAAGTGGTACGATCCGCGCTCCTTCCCGCCCCCTCCCGGGCTCCTCCGCAGCCCGGCGCAGTGGGCCACCGCCCCGCCCTCCCCCCTCAAAACTCTTTTTTATTATCAGTTGAATCACGTCTCGTGCCAAGCGAAAGGTCATTTCAGGTCATCCTGGAGATGAAAGAACCGGGTAATGTATTTGAAGGTGCTGGAATCGGCAAGCCTATATATACACGGAGAAAGAGGGGCGGGGGGGGGGCTCCGAGCAGCGCGCGTTCTAACGAGAACCAGCTCTGTGGGAAAGACACAGGAAATGTTGCAGAGCATGGCAGGCGCTACTACCCAATCTGTAGCTAATTTCTTATAAAAATAAAAACGTGGTTTGTAATTGTGGGATGCCTGGAGGGTCATTAAAGTTTCTAATTGTTCTCATCCACAATCTCTGTTTTGGCCATTCATCAGAGGAAGAAACGCTGCCCATTGCGAAAGCCTATGTTCTGGAAACCATCTATGGACGAAGGTAGGGGGTGGCCAGGCGGAGGGGCGGAATACACCGGATGTGGGCCTCCCTGGAAAGGGGGAGTTAGGGCTGCCGTTTTGCCCTCTGAAAGGGGGTTCAGAGCAGCCACAGTACGTGGGCAGTACATTTACGTGTTTCCAGAGCAAGCACAGATCTCTCTGGAGATGAGGAAAGAAAAAGAAACTTGCACACTCTTTTTCTACACTGTTTACCGGCGAAGAATGACCTATTTTTTTTTTAATCTCTACTAAAGAAGATGCTATCTCCTTTGAGTTTTAATTCAATGTCATTTCAATAAAGACAACTGGCAGTCTCTGAATTCTCGCCAAGTATATTTTTTCTTTTCATTCCCACTGCTACATTTGAATGTCTTGTATTTGCCTCACCAGTTTTTTTCTAAGAAACAAGGACTTTTTTTTTCTTTTTCAATAACGCAGATGCCAACAGCAATCTGTCAAGAGAGTCGGCGGTTTGGATAATAAATTGTGCGCTCCCAGATGCCAAAAGTCTCTTACATGGAAGCCCCTTGTCCACACCACGTCCCTGCAATGGCCTCTGCTCCTGCCTCTCTTCCCAGCCATTTTCCAGCCACCATTCCCTATGCGTGCCACACCCACCCAAATTCTAACAAGGAGGCTTTGGGAGCAGCATCTTACAGATAGGCTGATGACTGATAGGGTCTGTCACAGTGAAAGCAAAGAGAAGTGATGAGGTTCACGAGTTACTCAACCTCTCCTGGAAACGAGCTTTTTACAGCACTGATCATCTCAACCTGACACCTGCTAAGAACACCTGCCTCTACATGCCCATTCCCCAACTCACACCATTAAAAAGATACACTCACTCACTTTACCAGCTCCTTCCTCACAACAGTCCTCTTCCTAAAGAGATACATGTAGTTCTTCAGTTGTGGTTTTTTAACTGTAGGAAGCTCATTTTTCAGGATGTCTGAAGAAAATGGACTGTGGGCAGGTTCTGGGAAGGAGGGTTATTGCACAGAATGGAAGGAAGAAGTAGACAATACACACAGGGGTGAGCAAGAGGCCTGGCCTAAGTCAACAGACGACTGATCAGTAAGTGAAATCCTGCTGACAGGTGAGTGAGAATTAGCTGACACACCAACCAAGGGACGTGAGCACCCACAGGCAAGCAAGGAGCTTTCTCAGGGCACTGGGGGTTTCCTACCAGACAGACAAAGCCCCAGTGGAAGACCCAAGGCAAAGCTAATGATGGAAGCTGTAGGATCCAACCACCTTAGACAGAAGATTGGTGGTTCTCCTCCCATAAGCACTGCTGCTGAGCAGCACTGAAGCATACAATATCCTCCACGTCTGCGTCTTATTAAGTCATGCAAAATATAACAAGAGGCTTAAGACTGACTACAAGTTCCAACAGCATCAAAGCACAATCAGGTTTTTCTCAGGACCTTCTTGGAAAGAAAGAAAGAAAAAAAGAAAGCAAAGAATCTAATATTTGTAACATGATTGTACATATCATGGACTTCACATAATTCTAACTCACTTATTTAGTCCTTATAACAACCTTGTGTATAAGTATAATTAGGTCATTCACTAGTGAGGAAACTGATGAAGTAAATAACTTTAGAAAACACTACAGTCTAACAAGGGGAAGGAAGGAAACTCACATTTATTAAAAACCACTCGTTTCAGATACTGTGCATACGGTATTACATATTTACTGTCAAATAATTTGAATGCTATGCATAATGTTTTCACCATTTTTTACACAAAGAGAGATTCAAAAAACTTGTCACAAGTAACTTGTCACAAGTCACAAAGTTACTGAACGAAGGACCACATTCAAAATTTCCTCAGTCTGCCTTCCAAAGCTCATGGACTTTTACTCTAAGTGATACTTCTAATATTAACTTAAAATGTAAGAACCTATCCCCCCCACCCCAACATCCCCAGCCGCATGAGCTTTGAATGCCACAACATTTCCTCTAAAAACCTTATGTAGTCAAAATCTCCCCCTCCAGATGGTACCTTGCTGTCAATCCAGATGGTACTCCTGCCAATCCCTCCCTGTGGACCCTCCGATAGGGACCTATCATAATACCATGACCTTAAGAGACCCAGTGCCTGCCCCTGCTGGGGCA